>AXCO02004696.1:0-19946 GCA_000473525.2 Anopheles melas | reverse complement strand
GTTCCGCCCCCATCGTTAAGGAAACATCCCGTCCAGATCTGTACGCTGGTCGGCCCTGGTACACGAGCGAACAGGCGGAAAGGTGCGCTAAAATAATGCAAAATCTTGTGCCCTGCCATTATGGGGATGCCCCAGGATCGTACGGTTCATCTCGGATGTCGTTATGGGTATGAATATGGTGCAGTATCCACAGATGCGAGGCTGTGTTTTTGTTGTTGTTGCTGTTTCGCTTTCGATTATGCTTTTGATTGGGTGCTGTGTGTGAATTTGCTGCACCGAAACACAAAAAGGGAAACCACAGCGTGAAGAAAACAAGAGCCAAACATTATCGAACCCAATAAAACGATCATTGAACTGCAATCGAACGCGCGCGCGCGCGGTTTGGGGCCGGCCGGGCAGCGGATCCGGTTGACTTGTACAAGGCAATCATGTTGCCCTTGCGTTATTATGTTGAAGCGTATGCGTCCCGATTCCCACGAGGCATGATGCACATTTTTGTGAAAGATGTTGGAATTCTTATGTTCTTATGTACTGTCGCGGCTCGAACGACAAACTTTCCTTGGAGGGATAATTTTTGTTTGCACTAGCTTATCTTTATTTTCGAATAATCTGTTACCAAACTTATCACACGCTAGTTATCGTGTACTCCAAAGAGAAACTTTTTGTCGAGATTTGTTTTGTCCAACACTAAATTTACTGATTTATTTTGCTCCTTTAAACTCCTTTGTATGTCCTTTATTGGACCAAACTTTTCAAGCAAAGTAGTTTAGGTTTGTGTACCTTTCTGTTGTAAATTAACTCCTTTCCTTTTTCCATTGTTTCCTCGTGTTTTAGTCCATTTTATTTGATTCTCCCCCCTTGTTGCACATTCTTGGCATACATGGTGATTGCTTCTCATCACGAAACCAAAGAACGATGCATCTGTGAAGCGCTCCTTTAGAAAAATAAATAAATTTTACGCGCGTCCGTTGTGCGATCATCAACGCAAGATCATCGAACAATATGGGCGGAGTTGCTGGGATCTCGTTACCTCCTGATTGTTATATGTGTGTTGTCCTCTTGGGCGCACTACATAACTAGCCTTTCGAACGAGGAACTTTCTGCCAAAAAGATGCTTGTTTGATCAAGATTGACGTGTGCACATCAAGGTCAAACGACACTGCACGTCAAAAGCTTAGGCAAATGGCAAATAAAGTTTAACCGAACATTGTGTGAAAAAGTAAGCATGTATTGGTTGTTTAATACTGAACAATTTTTCACAGCAGATTTTTTTATTCTTGTTTTAAAATTTAATTTTATATTGTGTCAAATTCTCTAAATATCAAAAGTAACACATAGAAAAGAGCAATAGTCTTTATGCAAATGATTTTCAAACGCTAACATTATAAATAGTGGTAGAGCATTAAACAAGGAAATGAGTTAAAATGCTACAACCTCACTACTCACCCCCAGCCGAACAGACGTAATGTCCACCAATTAGCTGCTCAATAAATCAATTTTATTGCTCATTGATAGTGCCCAACAGCCCCACGAACGGCCGTCAAAGGTTAAATAGAACCTTCTGCCCATCCCTCATCAAACCTGTCGGCTGTGGGAGGAGGATTGAGGTTAAACGATCCGTGATGTTATTTTTTTGTAGCCAGCAGAATCGAGCAGTTTCGAGTTTCACCTTTTTTTATTGTTTGAGGACGATAAGAAACCAAAGATGTATCATTCGCACATTATTGCACATAATGGGTAGTCCGGATGTTTTTTTAAATATCATTTTCAAGATTCTTTTTAATATTTTGTTTAATTAACCATTTTGAAGATGAGCCTTAGGGGACTCATTGATGTGCGCATTATCCTGCAGGCAAAATGAGTAATGAACCATATTGATAGTGGGTTAAAGGTGTGTCAAAAAGTAGTTGGGCTTACATTTAAAGCTATAAGGGATAAAAAGTGAGCATTAAATGATAAAATATGTATTAATTTTAGTTATAAACGCTCAAAAGAAATCAAAACATGCAACATATTACACACAGTAATTAAATAAAAGCATTTTACTGCTACAGGCGCTACTAAACCAAGGCAGTCGACAAACAATTCTTAATAATTCAGCAAATTTTAGGAATAAATTCCTTAACTCCCTTATTAATGCAGCAACTTTTCGTATAATGTTCTATAAAAACAAACCACATACAAATGAAACGACATTAAATTAACGAATGAGGTAAACTGAACGCAAACATACCAAGAGAGACCCTCACTCATACCCAACACACACACACACACACAAACACATGCACACAAATGTACACCGGGAATGGGCGAAATCCACATGATTTTTGCTGCTCGTTAAATGGCTATCAGAGGTGTAATAAAAATTAAAAGTACGGAAAATTATACTTTTTATCTATGCACCGTTTCGCATACGAATCGGTGGGACGAAATGGAAACATTGACGGGAAGAAGCGCGGCTTGACATTCCGCCTGGTAGGAGCAAGCAGGTGGAGCATTATGAGCCAACCCTCCCACTGATTCGATGCTTTTTTATTCCTCCAAACCTGGCAAGAACAAGGTGAAAGAGTAAGAAGAAACCCTTCCCGGGGCTTGTTGGTTGGTCGCGGTAGGAAACTTTGTCCGGCACTTAATTTCATTGTTCGTGGGCCATATTTTATGCGAATGGGTCTCTGGCTTTAGCTTAAATGCATTTGGAAATGATAATCCACCACCATCGCGGCTTTCCCCTGCGCGTTGTACCTTCACATCGTAAATGAGAGATTTTTTTAAATTGTTGGAAAACGAAGAAAGACAAATAAAATAAATCTCAAAAAAAATCCAAAAATCCAAAACCTCCTTCTTTTTTTGAGGATTCAAAATAATTATCTGGTAATGTTCGCTGCTAATTATATGCCAGTACGAATGGTTGAACATCCCTTTCCCTGTCGTTTGATTTAGGTAAAAGTAAACAACAACCAAACTCACACAACATTGTGCCGGTTGTTAATCTTTCCTAGAATGTTGTGCCAAATCCTTCCACCAGCAGTGTACAATCTTTAGCTTTGATTTACTTCTCGTTAAGAATTGCTTCCCTTAGCTTGTTCTTATTATGGCCGTAAGTTTTATGCACCCACAAGCGAAGTTTGTTCCTAGAGCGATGTGATTCATAAATCCATGGTGCGCAATAAACAGGATTACGACACACATTTGCCTCTTTGCCCTTTCTCACCCAACGTCGTCTGTCGCTAATTTCCACTAATACCGCGCATTAATGCGCACTGCACAGCCGTCCCAGAAAACGATGGCTCAGCGACGTGCAGCTCAAAGGCTAAGTAGAGCAGCGCGTGTAACCAAAATCGCAAGATGAGCAATGAAAGATGCAAAAGGGCAAATCGAACAACAACCAAAGGAACCCAAAAAAAGAAAGAAAACGATGTGACGTTACTCTCCGCCAAGCACCCGTTGCTCGAACGGCCAGTGTTCCCGGGTGTCCATGGGTGAGCAGTCACGTGGCGCTGGTTTATTTGCACAATGGGAAGCAACTTAACACACAGTCACTTGTGCTTCGGAGGGCGACGATCGTGAGTCCGTGTCATCGAAACCGGAAAGTCATCAGCGAAGGCAGTGTCTGGCAAACGCTGTGTCGGTGACTTCCTTTTCCCTGACTCTTGCCTGCCTGCCGCGACGCATCAAAATCGGATTTATTTTACATATGTTTCGAATATCCTCGTGGGAGTGTTTAGGTTATTTATCCACACCACTGCATTGGAGGCAGAAGGGAATGGATAAGACCGAAGGAGGGAGAAAATCGAATGACTCGAGCCTCGGACAGGCAGGGCGCACTTTCGCCCTTTCGCTTAGGGGAGGAAGATTTATGATCCCGTCGGTAGTCGGTAGCGCACATCAACGAAGGGAGGGAAATATATCTCGGTTGCCCGATTTTCCCCCGTTCCGTCCCGCCGTATCGCAAAGATACGCGTCGAGGGTTCGTGTTTTGCTCTGCTTGCTGGCTGATATATCCAGCCCTGAGTGTTTATCATTTCTTCTAGCCTGTACGGGGGAAGTGTCCACGGGGAGGTTAAGTTAACAGGGACGACCCCGTCCCTGCCGCTCGTTCGAGGTTTGGTATTGTTGGACAATTTGGACGACGTGCAAAGCGCAGCACTGGGGTAAACATGCACAAGGAAGCTGCTGTTCGCCTGCAAATCCTCATTCGTTATACTTGGACGGGAAGGCTCCTCGCCTCTTCTAAACAAAAGGAAGGAAAAACTCACACGAATATCACTGCGTTGCGTCATAATCGGTTAGAAATGATTTTACCGCCACCGTATTTTTCCTCTCCATTCATATCAGAATGATGGAACTAATGGTGGAGGTGGGGGTGGTGCTGCTGCTACTTAGAAATTTAAAAGTCACCCTCGGAAAAACACGCCACACGAAATCGAAGAAGATAGGAGAACAGCTCACGACCACGTAGCTGAAATTGGTAAAACCAACCCAAAACGCTGGTAGTTAACAGGATGATGGATTCGTATTAGGTTAATGTTGGTTATTTTGTTCGCCACGGGGATTGGTTGGGTTTTCGTGTTATAGTTTTTGTTCGTTTTTTATTTTGAAGGGACAGACGTAGTGGGAAAATGTTTCAAGCAATTTCTGATCGAATTAAAACAAATGAGAAGGGTTGTCAAATGGAGAAGGGCGAGATATACTAATCCTGTTAATAATGTGTTTAATATTAATTATTCACACTTCATAATTGATACAGTTGATCAAGTATTATATTTTTATCAGTATCTATTGGCGTTATTAAGTAAACACGATAGACGATATTATTTCGAGGTATAATATGGTAAGGGATAAGTTTATGAAAATTTACGAACGTTATGTGAAATGTATTATAACAAAACAATAGAAAAAAATATTTTAGTTTTTTTCCAAAAAGAATTAGAATAAAAGTGTTTTGAAGATAAATATAAAAAAACAATAATTATTATTCAAATTAAATTTCAACTTCACTCAATAAATTTAAGAAACATCGAATGTTAACTAAAATATCCGCCTGCGCAATACTAATAAGTCTAACAAGTCTTTGTAGATTAGCAAATTCAAATAAGACACTATGCTCAAGAACAAGTGACTATGTTTAAGTATGATAACATAACATACTTTACATATATAAAATCTATGAAAACATGCAAAGGTAAATATGTAACAGCCACAAAAAATACAATAACAAGTAATAATTAGGCAACAACAGATTTATGAAACAGAAAATCAAAAACGATGCTTACGAGTCGTTATGTTTGGATTCTCAGTTTTTTATACGTCAAAGTATGAAGATGAAGATATGAAGATAAATTTTAACCATTACTTCAATTACAGCCGGACGTCAAATGGTTTCTATTTGCAAGCAATTAGAAAACTCATGATAACATCGCATTATATCACCAAAGATTATGAAGTTTGGCGATACAACGAGTTATACCATACTGTCAGAGTTTGCTGCAGTTATTCGAACAGAGCTATTAGAATTTGAATAGCACATGCATACAGAACATGCAGACAGAACAATTTTTATCAGTGTTTTGCCCACTTTATTGGTACGAAAAGGGTCAGCCATTTTTTTGTTGGTAGCATGATAGAAATAAAGGACCTGTCACGGTTACTTGTCAATGAAAAATTAGATTCAACATATCAACAAAATACATCTATTCCATAACTGCCGGGTGGGTGGTGGACAACCATTCTTGAAATAGGTGAATTTACACGCAAACACACAGATTACACATTTATATGCAAGGATCTGGAAGCGAATGGTAACTGGCCATTCCTGCAGACACATGTAGTCACACGCACACATATACACATTCATACATACGCTCAACACCATGCAAACTATGGAAAGTAGTGGTGTAGGAAGTGCAGAGATGTCCACACTTTACTGTATTTGTATTTCTATAATATGTGTTTTAATCTAACGAGCTGATAACATGTAAAACATGTTTGCACATTATGTTATCTGATTAATATGCGGTTCTTTTCTTTTCGCCTTCTCGCCATGCTGTTGCTAGTGCTGCTGCTGCTGCTGCTGGTGTTGATTTTCTTCTCTTGTTTTTAGTCCACGTTCCCTTCGCTGCTTTCGGTCTCCCGTGCACCAGTTTGCCTCTCGGTCTCTCGCTCACCTCGCTTCTTGTTTTTTTTTTGCAAGACCAATTTTTAATGCTGCTTTCCTTCTTGGCTTATACCGTCTGGCTTTGCGGTCTGTTTGCTGCGCCACATCGTCCTGACTTTATTCAACAGCAGCACCCTTGCACCCTTCGCATCACGCGCGCGCACAAAACCGTCTCGCAATGCCCCCCATCCCGATTTTCATCAGCACTTTTGCACCAACATAACCGCGCTCCTATCAAAAATCCCATCAACTCGGTGCTCGATGCCGTTGCAGAATGCTGCGTTCTCTGCCCTCAACGCAGCGCGCCACACGTGGGGCCGGGTATCGTTCTTGCAATTTTTGTCATCGTTCACCACCACCAGCACCACCAACACCAGTCGAAGCACCGGCCATCGGTGGCGTTTGGCGGTGACGACGGCGGGGCTACACAGTACGCGCAAACAACAACCGCCAGGTAGAAAGGGGGCAAAAAAATCCCCACACGGCCGCAATCGAATCGCAGCAAAAATGCAACCGAGTTATGGGGAGCTTGCATTTTTGTCGCTTTCTCGCGCTTGCCAAAAGGTGCAATGCATTTGCAACATTTTAGTTCCCCTCCGGGTTCGCGTTTCTGCAACCCATCTCGATCGTTCTGCTTAGCGATGATGATGATGACGATGATGGTGGTGGTGATGACGATCGTTTCGTTAACGTGCAGCTGGAGGCCGCATAATAGTAAACAGTGAGCGTCGTTCAGCACGGCGCGTCGTCGTACAACAGCGGTGCAAATGGCGTGATGGTGAACTTGCACCACTGACTGCATTTCTTTTCGCTGCCCTGCCCCGTGCACAGCTCCTTGTATAGTGCTTGTATCTTGGCATCGTTCTACACGGTACACATACGTGGCGTGGCGTGTTGCCCATTGCCGCACTGCTGCAGCCGAGTGCAATGAGAAGGACCGTAGGATAGGGAGGCAACGACTAAAAGGGTTAGATTAGGAAATCCAGGAACAAGCGGAACGCAAAGAACCTGCGGACTGCCCTCGCCGGGGTAGGGACTGCATTATCGTTGCAGTTTTGCATCCAAAACCAATTTTTTGCACCTTTCGCGCGCGCGAGCGCCTTGGTAGAGAAAGAGAGAGAGAGAGAGAGAGAGAGAGAGAGAGAGAGAGAGAGAGAGAGAGAGAGAAAGAGAGAGACAGTTGGAACGTGCGACGACATCATGGGCACACACATGAAATATGTAATGAAAGGTAGCTTTTTTTCTTCTACAAGTTACCGTATTTCACCCACGGTAAATGTAAGGGAAAAAGTGCATATGCTATCCATAAAATAAAAGTGGAAATGGATTCGTGGCAATGGAAAGAGAGCGTACACCTTGCAAGCTTGGCTGCAGGTTGTTTAAATGGAATGCAGTTTTGTTTGGCTTGATGCATGATGGGCCCATGAATGGTCAAAATCGTTTGCAAATGGTTTATTTAGTGTTATTTTTTGAAAATGCGTTTGCAAAGCGTCTGTTGCAGTACAGGAACAAACCTGCATTTCAAGTTTTTGTTTGTCTCAAAACAGATAAATAATTGGAAATTATATCCACTTGTTATAACATGCTTTTCGCCTGCTTACACACTTTACCCACAATGGTGTAAGACCACCGCCGCGAATCCAATTACTAATGCAATACGGCACACATTTATGAAGCGGCTGCCGCTGCTGGAGGAAAATACACCTCCAGTGAGTCGTTTACACAGGAATTATGTATTCACCTGCAATACCGCGGCATTCGTTAGACGCGCATGATGGGTAGTCATTATTTTGACACTAATATTATGAAGCACTATCGGCACAAACTGGAATAGGTGTTGCATGAGATATTGGATGTGTTTATTTCCTGAACGTGGTGTTTGGTAAAAATGTTTTTTTTCTGTTGATTGATAGCTCAAGCGTAAACACCACTGTGAGCACTTATGAGTTGTATGAAAATACTCAAATCTAAAGTAAGTTAAAGTTGTAACAACACACGCTTAACCTCATAAAATCCGGAACGCACCGCCATACATCACCATGCGCATGAATATTCCAAATATGAAACACCGCCGATAAGAACGATGCTGCCTATCAGATCTATTACACGGTTGACACCGAAAGGTTTCGTAGCGTCGCAGCGGGTGAAGCATAGAATTGAGCATTACATTATCCGATATAAACTCATTTTCCAGCCAGCGAGGAATGGAAAAGCAAAGAGCTACAAGCTAATTTGGCAAGGCTTCCAGTCTGCGGTTTGTGGACTCGGAAACCCGGAGTAGAAACCGGGTGGTTGTACAGGAAGCACCACCTTGGCATCGGGTGCGAACACCGGGGAAACGATCTACTCTGCCACCGCACTCGAAAGAAATAATAATAATTAATAATTTAAATATGTACACATGGGCAAATAATTCATAGGCCATTTTGTTGTGCTCGAGATCTAGAAATCTAGAAACAAATAAATCTCACTAAAATATGCATATTGAGATTTATTGTGCGAGATTTCGGCCCCGTTTCGGGTTGGCTACGATGTGTGATCTGTGTGGCAGTATACGTGTGTGTATGTGAGTGTATGTGTACGTGTGACGAGGAAAGCCACAGGATACACGGTGCGAGATATTTCTGTGCTTCCTTATGACCAAACGGTGCTGCAGCGTTGCCGAGCAAACGAGCTGTGGTGGAGAGCTAATAATATCGACTCAGCCCGATGCACGCTTCCTAAACAAGTGCATTCGCTTGCTTCACCCACCTTCTGCATTTCTCACCTTCCTCCTTCGATTAACTGGTCAACTAATATAAGATTTTTGGCATTGCAGCAACACACGTGAGCTCGTCGTCGGCCCGGTTTGTAAAGTCCGCACGACGACATTGCCTCTAGCGTATCTTTTGATTTTAAATTAATTGTTTAATAAATATTCAACACCAGTAAATGGGAGGTAGAGCTGTATTCACCCGCGCTCGACATGCATTCACAGACCAAACATAGAGAATCGCAATTTTCGTACGTACTTTGCAAATTTATATGCAAATCAACTCGTTCCTGGTCCGAAGCAAAGGGCTGCAAATGGTCTTTCGTGGTGGGTATCAGCAACGCAGCATGATCTAGTTTGGTACAGCAGTAGTTGTACGACGCAAACGACACATGAAGAAGTTCCACCAAATAAGCCAAACAGGATGATCCCGATACCAGAAGGCTATCGTATCGAATCATCGTTACAATTTGTGTGGTCGAAAAATGCTTTTGGTGTATGCTGTGGTACAGTTTCTCTTATCCATTAGAGGCTATTAGGTGGGCTTCATTGAGGCAGATGTAATCCACAGATTTTGGCAAATAATTTTAGCTAGTGCAGGATACGTTCAGATGAAAACCTAAGTAAGAAATACGTCTCTTTTGAGAATAGATTTTCAAATTTTGGGTTGTAATTGAATTCTCCTTATTTACAACTGTAATTGAAATGTTTCTTTGCAATGTTACCTGTTCTAGAAAAGGATTTATCATTATATGGAGCAAATTTAAGCCATATCAAATTTAATTAACGAAGAAAGTTTTAAACTTCCCTTATGTGGAATGTAGAAAGTATTTGATGAAGACATTGCTACGAAACAATAACCAAATAAAACCGAAATACCTACCCGGGGCATTTTTCATACTCTCCGATCCCACTCACGCAATCCATCTCATACAGATGGTTTGGTTTATAGAGATGAAAAGGAAGGAAAAGCGAACAAATTCCGCAATCCAATGCTTGAAAACGGAAAGAAATGCAAACGAGCCATGCTTCTAGCTTACACTCCCTCGTTGCGCCTCTTTATCATGCAAATTAATGTCGTTAAAAATGCGTTGCTTTATAACGGCGCCACGACCACGGCTAAACAAAGGTTCATCTAATAATGAACAAAAGATGGCTGGAACAAGATGGCAGCTGAGCGAGTGACACGAAATTTTTCGGTAGTCCTTGAGCGCTGAAGAGCGATGGAAACCCTCGTAAGCCTCAGCCTCAGCCCCACCGTATGCGCTAAAAGGGTGGTAGAAAGCACACGAAAGCTCTCCAGCGGTGAAAGAGGTCACCCATGCCATCGGTATATAATATGCGTCCCGTAAAATCGGAACAATAAAAGTGAGCATTAAAAATTTTATTACGATTTTAATGCCAGTGCGATTTCATGATAAACATGGATTCCTGGTGGTGTGTCGTTGCCCCAAGCACTGTGCCATGGGCCGCGAGAAGCAGCTGGTTGCTTGTTAGTTCAGTGGTGTAAGCATCGGAAGATTTAATAGTTTTGGCGTTGGCGAAAGGGCAGCGTTTCCGGTTTGTTGAATTTTGAGGTAATGTTTTTGTTAGCAAGGGAGTCGATTTGATCTGTTATTTTGGTGAGCGCTCAGTATGGTTTATAATCGAGTAAGAACTCGGAAGAGTGCTTGATGCGGCAATAAATTAAATTACTGAGCTAAAATGGAAGAGTTTAGACGTGTTTGTGTATTCTTATAAGAAACTATAATACTTTAAATTAAAACCGTTTAACTAGACGATGTTATATTAAATAAAAGTCTAACTTACAAAAACTCTGTACTTTTTTCTGTGGATTACAATGTAGTTAGGGCGGAGAATTTCCAAAGTAAAAAATCGCGTTACACATTTTTTCCGGCTGATAATTTTTATATTTAGATGTTGCTGTCTGCAGATCTTTCCACCCCTTTCATGTTAACTAAATTTTTCGAACCATTCAAGTAAGTCCATAAAAAGTTCTGTACGCCCCGTTACTTTAGCAATCAGATCGTTCTCAATTGAAAGTATTAAATTTCACTTTACTTGGCTAAAAAAACTGAACGAAGCCACGTCGGAAGCTGGCAACCAGCATGAGTGTCGGGTTTGATGCTACAAATTAGACGCAAGTGCGTGTGTATGCCTCTATTCATCGACACTACTCAACCACCGTTCTATGGCATCTTGCACACGTCGGAAGGACTTCGGGATCGCACACTGCAATCCAATCGTTTTCTACCCAACTCCTCAACGCTATAGAGTGTTGCGTTTGGGTGAGGGTGAGTGTGAAGTCGCTGTTGTACAATATCCGGCATCAAGTCCGTGAGCCATGCCACGTCGCGGCATTTAACTTGAAGCGCCTCACAAAGGCCGAAGAATAAATCGTTCTAATTTTATTTCCTGTCGCCGGATCATCCCAGGCCCGGTGGTGTCCGAATGGGTGTAAAGCCGCTCAAAGCGTGGTCACGTGTGGCAAACACATTTTTGAACCGCGGCACGTGGCAACTGTTTTGTGATGGAGTTACTAGCAACTGTCGCGAGTGTGCGAAGGTGTGATAGGACAAGAGCAACAATAGAACTAACAAAATTGAGAACGGGGAGGAGAGGTTTTTATTTCTAGGGACATCCCTTGGAATAGCAATAGTTAAAGTTTCTTATGATGATGCTTCTATTTTAGTTTCGAATCGATTGATCACGTTTTGTGATTTTATTGAGTTTATTCGATAAATTGGAGAAAGCGGCCAAATAAAAAAATGTGAGTTACCTAATAAAAATTTTGAAATAAAACATGTTTACAATTCATTAAATTATAATGCTATGCGTAAACATAAACTATAAATTATTTACAATCTTTTTCTATTTATTATAAAGATGCAATCAAGCATGGACTTACAAAAAAAATAGGAAACATGAAAAAAGTTAATTTGACCGCATCAAAAATTATCACTTTTGGTTTGATAGAACATTTATCGAAAACTTTTTTGAAAGATAATTATCAAAGCAATTATCATACTACTACGAAAATGCTTTAATTCATAGCCATGCCGAATAAAACTATTCTTAAAACAAAAGATTAATAAACACTAAACTAATATAAAAGACGATACAACCGTTAACTATATGCTGCTACTGTGTTTTATCATACAATCTAACATGTGGATCGTAGACTAGAGGCACAATTCCTAAAAACTAAACATCACATAAGGCGTGTATTGCATTTTTTTTTTTAAATTAAATTGTATTATAGAATATTTTTCACCTCCGCCTTCAACCGCTAATACAGCGATTTGTTACCAGTACTACAGCAGCAATAATCAAACCATCGCTCGTGTATCACTATGATGGGACGGATCAAAGGGAAAGGCAAGCGGATGGTTTGTACCTTGAAACACCCCTTTTCGTACAATAAATATTACATGAAATGTATAAATTTTATTTTTATCTCCCCACAATAAATACTGCATTTTTTAGCGTGCATGGACAACAATTTATGGGCATCGGTGGAGAATCCCATGTTCGTGTATCCTACCCAGGAGCGGCATTTTTTGCTGTTCTAGAAAAGCAATGCTATGAAAGCAATACACGGCAACTGTACAGTACCGATGTGGTTCATGATGAACGATTTAACCAAGTGAGTTTTTTAGAGATCGTTGTAAGTAAGCGTTGTGTTTATTTGACTGTTGTAAAAGAAATTTGGTGTGGAATCTGTTCAAAATTTGTTGTAAAAAACTTACCGCTTGCATTACATATTTGTTTTAGGCATTGTTTTATTTTCAACTACGAAACTTCAATGATTTATTCAAAATATAACACAAACATTCCTTATGGAAAAAACCTACACCTACAGTACATGAGGATCACTAAATCTCTTCACCTACAAAAGGATTTTAGGATAAAAGAAGGCAAAAACACATGCACTCGTATCTTCGATCACCACAAATCCTTACTTAGGCAACCAAAGCCGATGTTATCAACGTTGTTAGGTTTGCTTATTTTCCTCACAAACTGTCACTGTAAAAGCGCCCATCAGAAAGATGACACCGTTGCCGCCACGCCATAAAAGAATACCGAAGCAGTTTCGTCAACGTCCTGCAGCATGCACGAAATCGCTCTACATGCGAAGAAAACACTTTCTTTCTTTTCCGAGTTCGGGATGCAGCGATCGCGCTTCCCAGCATCCTCCCGCACGAAATGGCGAATGTGTTTTCGCCCCTACACTAATCATTCCAAACAAACAGAAGGGCGAAGTGCTTGCGATGCATTTCTCTTTGCTCCATATCGGCAGCCCGCTATCTAAATCCTCCCCAGGGCTCGGGCAAGATCGGGAGATACGATTGAGAGTCCTTGGCCGAAAGCGAAGCACCCAAATGACAAACAACAGGCTAGACACGGCAACACCTCAATCACCTTTCGATGCCTTTCAATGGGCGTTGGTGGGACCAGCCCGTTCGGCGAAGGTTACTCGAAGCAACTATAAACCCGAGCGGTCCGAGTTCCTTGAACATAAAAAGTCTTTCTTAAGGATAACCCGAAGAAATGAAAGGCGTCTGCAAATCTCAAATTACCACCGCATAGCACACATTCACACACAAACACACACACCCACAAAGCGACTCATTCGAGTCAGCATCATCATCACTAGTCGTTAATGCGCCGCCAACACGCCTTCACGTTGGATAGAAGTTGGAGCGACTTCTTTGTGCTGTTGCTGTTGTGGACAAAGAGAAAGTATCTTTGTGCTTGTGATTTTTTCTTCAACTCACTTAACCCTTACTTCGTTACAGTTTGATGTACAGTGATGTTTGATGAAACGGAAAACGAAAAATACGTTCAAGATGCAGATTCATCTGAATGGATGCAATAGAAGCTGTGTTTGCTCGAAAGGTGTTTTCTAAATAACGACACACGAAAAATTTGTTCTCCGTGAGCCCTCGAAGATCCTTTCCATGGTGCTCCTTTATGTGTCACCAAAAAGCGACACGAGATCGAGAAGCATGATCTTCGTATCCTTTTGCATTGGTCCTTCTTGTATGCAGGCAGCGGCAAGGAAAGGAAAACCAAAGTCTTTCCAGGTCGTTTCTCATCTTTCTTATTTTGCACCCTGTCCCCGGAGAACAATTAATCGTCTTACGCGAGCTTAAGCCATTGTCCCCGAAGCCACCCGAAGCCGGCGGTCCAGCAAGCATTGGGCGGGTAACGGGATCGTTTTCTATTGTTCGTTTCAAGTACCTCAGCAGCGGATAAGCGCACTAATAGTACTCGAGAAAAACAATAGTGCACACACTTGAGAGTGTATACACCTATTCGCCCCTCGACCCAGATTTATCTAACCAAAGTCGGTATGGGACCGCACGCAAAAGCAGTCTTCATTTGGTTCTGATCCTTCGCTCTGTGTGCCTCTCTCTGTACGCTGGAGAGTTTTGAGGCCTTCCGGGATGGTTCGTTCGTCGGTGTTCTCCTACCGAAAGGTGCAACACAAGTATCAATTTGAGCCACAATGAGCAAATCTGATAATCACCGAAAACAAATCTTTGTTTGTATTGTTCCGATCTGAATGGAGTGATAATGGATTGGAGTGTTGTTATCGTTGTCAACCTTTTCTTCCGTGCCTTACCGTGTCCGTGGTACGTGCTAGAAAAGTTTAGCTTTGTTTTACTTTACACTAGCAATACTAGTAAGTAAGCAGATAAGTAAATTAAATAAAATGGTATACGAAATAGGTTGTTGTTGTAGTTTATTTAAAAAAACATAAAAACATCAATGAAATGATGTTATAAACCAGAAAGTAATATAAAATGAATAAAAATAGATCAACCATTTCATATATTTCTTTTTTTTTCCTTTTAATGATTCTGATAACCAATTGGTAGAACATTTTTGCACAGGTTTGAATTTCCGTGAAACATTATAAATAATAGACACATTTAGGGAAGCGTTCCTAAGCCATATTGTTTTATAACTTATGCGTATGTTTTTAAATTTACCATGAAATGTACAAACTTACCATGCTTATCATCAAAAAGTTATAAATGAACAAATAAAATAAAACTTATTTTTCGAATAGCATAATGTGTGCAATAAATGAGATAGGATTTATATATATTTTTTTATAAATCATTGAACAAAATAAAAATATATATTTTACTAAACATTTGTCATTTTAATTCACACACAATATCATTCATTTACACAAATCAGCCGAAGGAAATGAGCAAAATCTTTTAGCTACCATTAGAATCGGTGGCAATTTGAGGAAAGAAGGAAAGAATTCACCATAAGAGGATTGCCTTAGAGCTTTTCTTTTGTTGAACCCTTTAAACCATTCTCAGACAGAGTGTAGACGCCAGATTATCTGTGAACTGTGTTTACAATGAAAAATGTGGGACTTTTCCTACTGTGGAAGTACAAATGAAACGTTGGTAAAATGAACTATTTTTTAAATGAAATGATTGCAATATTTATCATGTGCTATGTTCCTCGTTTTTTCATCTGAAACAAACAAAGCTTCTTTCGGTCATATCCCACAAGCCTCATCTAAACTTAGTTACATCATTTGATTTATTTTTTATGTTTTTTTTTCAGCAACATTATATTCATTAAGCTTTAATGTAATTTAATTTTAAATAATTAATGAGAAAAAAATAGTTAAAACTACTCATACGTAGAGAATCCAACTGCACAACTGTGATGCGCAATATCATCTTTCATCTTACTTCGTTACCACCAAAGGCAAAATGTGTGTGAAAATACAACACCACTAACCAAGGATATCGGGCGTAACCGGAAGACTAACACTACCGGTAATCAAAACCAATGCCAGATTCACTCATTACAAATGAAAATCTCTCACTAGTTTACCCTGCTCTACCTCTGAACAGCTCCGCATGCATTCAAAGCCCAACCCTATCACACTAATGGACCATCCCGACACTGTCCGTCGAATGGTACCTTTGATGTTTTTGAATGCGAAATTTAATACATTACACGCTTTGTCGCGTTTATCGCCTTCGATCTCATTTCCTTCGACTGCTTAAAGCAAGAGAGATCACTTACGACACCATTTGCGCTGACGTGTGACAGAGGAAGCTCCAGATGCTCTGCATGAATGGGTTGAGCTGATGCGATCTAGAAACATCACCATTCTAATTTGGGTGAAAGCTTTGCATTTGTGTCGGAGTCGTTTGTGTATGTTATTAGTCTGCTTTCGTGACTGGAAAAAGGTGTTGATTTGAGAAATGAATCCAATGACCTTTTTAAAATAATTTCTTCGAATTGTGATGTTCGAAATATTTCTTTATTTCATTTAAAACGAATAACCATAACTCACCCCATCTCCATGGATTTTGCACAAATTGGTCTACAATCTGTCACACAAAGTGGCAATAAAAGGGAAATAACATTGCATCGCCAACAATCTCATCAAATCTGTTAACATCTAATTTTGGGAAGTCGTTTACACTAGCACTTGGCGTCTAACAATTCGAAAAGGGTCATCACGGACCCAAACATCACCCGAACTAAACACTCACAGCTTCCGCAAACAGCGCCGATCGAACCGGGCGCAGCCAAAGTGAAACATATGAACCGCAAATAATAATAAAATAATTGTCCCTCATTGGCCACCGCATGGTAGTGTACTGGATGGAAAGGGATGAGACAATTGTCTGGGGTAAAGTGCAACGCTTGAACGCCTGCCACGGGCACGGGCTGAGTGTACGTATGTGTGTGTAAGTGGTTAGGGAGTTTCAAAAAGCAGTGCATCCGGTATTCGATAGCAGACCACCCGCCAGGATGACACCGCACTGCACCTCGGGGATTCGATCTAAATCCGTCGACAATGGAGGAGAACAAGTGTTTCTGTGCGGAAGAAAACTCTCACCGTATGGTGGCAAATAAGGAAGGGGAATTGTTTGCGGTGGGCGACAGTAGTTCCGAAATTCCGGTTTGCACTTGGCACTGGGTTGGTTTATTTAATTGTTAGGGGTGATGAGTTTTATTCGATTATATTTGCTACGCAATGTGACCATGATGTAAAGATGGGTTTCAGGGAAATTGCCCAATTCTAGCACAGCGGGTGGCACTGAAATTGAGCAATAACAAACAAATGGTACGATTTCGGTCCGAATTTTTAAACAAACAATCGAAATCTGGTTTGAAAAGAATGATGGAAGATATTGATAGCATAGACTTTGGAGATATCAAGGCAATTAAACTGTTGAGATGTTGAAACTGATTCGATGGAATTTGATAATCAGCACTAAAACGGACGGAATTTCTTAGCAATTCAATATTTTCAAGAAGAATTTGTGCATACAGTGGAACTCCGCATAACAACTTTAATCCGTACCAATGAGTCACTCGTTATGCGGGAGATTCTTGTCCACATAATTTATATAAAAAGTGGAAACAATAGATTCAGAACCGTAAATGTGCTGGATTAAATGTATATAATCATAAATAAATGAAAAACGTCTTCTTAGCACTAATATGTGGATTAAAGCTAGAGTGAAAAGATATTTGTACTTTACTATTGCCTTGTCATTATTAATATAACAATGAATTAATATTAATATAATTTTCTTGGTGATCAAATAATAAATATAAATTTCCCACAATTGACAAGTTCCATCGTTTTGTACACGTTAAATTTTGGATATAATAAAAATTGTGCTTTTGTACAAAAATGTCACTAACATTATAAATACTTTTAGACTTTTTCATAACCATAACATTATACCCCGAAAACAGTATTTGCAAATCTCCAAATGAAACAATTTCATAAGAAATGTCCAATACGTACTATTTGCCATTTGAACTGGCTTCAAAAATTAATAGTAAATAATTTAAAAATGTAGTAAATTACAATATAATAAACATAAAAGCAATAAAGTATTTGCTGGAATAAAAAACGGCTATTGTTAACTTTTGTAAGTCATACACTTAATAATCAAACGGTCAATTATTTTCCTTCATGAATCTATAAATTAACGCTACTAGATACCAACATTTTTTATATACATTATACACATGGGATTTTATAAACATGCAATACACATCACCTGTCAGGAGGCAAGATTTCCATATTTGACAACATAATCATAATTACCTTAATTCCTAAACACAGAACGCACGAAAAACTGTGAACGTGTGAAAAAGTGTTCCAACTGTTCAATTCCCATCATCCTGTTAAAAAATCTGCAAGAGACACAAAATAACGATCACCCGATCGTAGGATGCTTTCGGAATGGTAACATTCCTTAAAGTGCTGAATTCAACGCACAAATCGTTCTCTAAACCATAAATAAAGACACAATCGTCAAACGAGCCGCCCAGAAAAGGTGCCTCCAAACCATTTGGGACATGTGATCGAGCAAAAGCTGCACATTTTGGTTACCTTCCACAAACCCCGAAAGGACCAGATAAAGATGCAATCATTAACACCGACGACGTAGGAGCACGTCGATCGCACAGATGAAGATAGGCGAGCTGTTACTTTTGTTCGGCTTTTGGGTCCAACCGAAATGCTGTCACATTGCTTTTGAATGCCGAAAATGTTTTCATTCCTTTCGAATATTATCCATAGGACAGTTTTCTTCTTTCAATGTGGTTAGATAGCGAACCACCAGGCGGGTGCGGTGTTATTGATCCTTTGAATTTTGGTTCACGGTTTGGAATGCGTTTGCATGCGCTGTGAGCTCATTTGGTCGAGAGTGGCTTTGGTTACCGATTGAAATGCTGATTCGCGATCTGCATTCAGTGCGGGATGGTACCATTTGCTGTACACGAGAAAATTATGCCTGATTATCGAAGTTAGCATGAAGTAATTTGTTACCAATAGAAAATTAAAAATTTAACAGTTGATAAAGCATATCTACTAGTGGAACCATTAAACAAATGATCAAAATGGCGCACATATAACAGCAACAAAGACGCAAGCCATTCAATCTCAATAAATTAGGCAAAGCTGTCATTGTCAAATTAACGATCATTATCTAAAATATGGACACCACCGCGTATCGCAATTGGGATGAATCTGAAAAGTAGCTTTCCGGGAAACTCACCGCACGAGGCCGATTTGCATTTTCTACCAGTTGGCTCCAACCTCTGCCTTGCCACCCCATCCTTCCCACAACGCAGCTCGGGCAGCATAATTATCGATGCCCATGAGTAGCCGCGAACGGCGGCGTAATAATAAACTAATTAAATAATTATTATCAATCAATACAATCTAACGATGGGATGGGAACGGACCGCCAAAGCGGAAAGGAAACGCCTGGAAGCGTCGGGAACTGGAACGGGGGATTTATTTTGTGCAGCGCGGGCCCGCTATCAAGATTTCGATTGCTATTGGATCGTTTCGGGTTCACTCGGATCGATTTCCAATGCGCGAGGCCATTTTTGCCGCCTCATAACGAACTGATTTGACAAACGTGATGGCGGATGTGCGAGGGACATGATTAAAATGTAAATTTGGATGCATCGATTACCGCCGCTGACCACGCATGGTCAACTATCGCTCCCTTCAAGCTGTCAGATGCACCTGTTCGCCGTATTTGGACCGCTTGTTTGTGTTTGCGAAAAAGGCATACAGTTTATCGGGTAAGTAGCAACGAAACTACACACCATACACTGTCCCAAATACAAGAGTGTAGTTAATGTGTTTTGACTTTTTAATTTATTTTGTTTTTAAGTTCGACGGTGATGTCGGCTCTGGGCTAATTGGAGCAACTGTTTAAGCCGCGTGGACATTACGATCCTCATTTTGTGGGCGTCGATAAGCGACAGATTATCATGATTGTTCGGTATTGCGATCCGGCAGCAGAATAATTCCTTTGAGATTGATACGATTGATTTCGCAGAGCTTAAACCGACGGTGCAATTGAAGTTAATTGCACTTGTGTGTGTACTGTGCTGTGGTCATCAGGAAGCTATTTGCAGTTAGTATATCATACAAAAGAGACAGGGAGAGTCAAATAAGGATAGAGAAAGAGACTCATACAGAGAAAGAGAGAGAGAGAGAGAGAG
>AXCO02004695.1:0-19905 GCA_000473525.2 Anopheles melas | reverse complement strand
AGCAAAATAATATGTTCCCGGAGGAAGGAAAAAGCTTGAAAATTGTTGAATTTTTAGAAAGAAAAGCCATATTTAGTAACATTAAAGCCAATAATGGGAATAGAGAAGAACTTTTTGCGATGATTGAAAGTAAGACAGTAAAGATGTAAAATGGATAACAGCAGTGTTTGAGTTGATAGGAAAACAGAACAAACTAAAATACTGATAACGATAGAAGTATAAATAAAGCAAGAACCAATAGCGGGAGATGAGGGAGAGATCGTTTGGAGTGAATGAACCACAACGATGGAAGGATAATGGGTAGCTTCTAAAAAGGGAAGAATCAGTACGCACTTGGTACCATGTGCTGGAGGGGAAGAAGAGTAGAAATGGTGGTAAAACCAAAAATATCAGAAAAAAAATCATACTATAGGTCGTACCATGGTCAGTCGAGGAGGACGAAAACTCATTGGTAACGGCGATCGTGCTGGTGCTGCTACTGTTGCTACTGTAGTTGCTGCTGCCTCTGTTGCTGACGATGCTGCTGCTGCTGCTGCTGCCGCCGATGCTGCAGCAGCCGCTACTACTAACGACACTCGGTGTGCCCGGGTGTGGCCCAACTATTGCCCCGGTTGCCACTGCCTGCGTGCCATGGTGCGGATAGGGAGCGGAATGATGCGGTGGAGGATGGGACAGGTGCGTGGGATGATGGGAATGGTGGGAGGAGGTGGAAGGAAGCTGCTGCTGATGGTAGTGACGGGACGGTTGGTGACTGCGGGTTGCCTGTAGGGGGGAAGTGGTGCTGCCACCGCCAGCGTCACTGCCAGTCGATTTCTTCACCGACGTCGTCCGGCGATAGTTTGGCGATTGGGCAGTGACACCGAGCCGCGGTGACCCAACTAAACCTCCGCGAGTAGGCACACCACCACCACCACCACCACCGCCGGAAGCTTGGCTGGTACTGGCGTGACCCGGTGGCACCAGCGGGACGTACGCATCGCTTGGCGAGCAGGACCCGATGCTCGCTAGCGACGAGTTGCTGCTGAACAGGGCAGCCGGCGCCGAGGCGACGACGTTCCCAGTGCTCACGGCAGGTGTAATGCCCGCAAACGGAACGATCATCGGTGCGTGATAGGACGAATCGGAGGAGGATTGGAACGGACCGACGAACGACGACGAACAGGCGGTGGCGGCGGCGGCGGCGGCAGCAGCGATGGTAGAGGTACAAGCAGCAGTGGTAATGGTGGAAGTGGTCGAGGTGTTGAGGGAGGAGGAGTTTTCGGCACAGGCTGGCAGGCTAGGGTTCGCTACGACTGGCGGGCGCGGTTTCGCGCCCGGTGCACCAGCACTGTACGGCAGGCAGGCGGACGTGCCTGCTTTCGGCGGCGAGCCGACCAGCACGACCGTATTGACGCTGGTGGCCGACGACGACGATTCCGAGTTCTGCCCATTGTTCGACTGATCCTCTGGAAGATGCACAACAGAGTGAATTTATTGTGGCCCTTTGCCCTTTGGGGGGAAAAAAAGTGGGGAAGTGTTTGGGGGAGGTGATTTGGCAGGACTTGTCCGGTCGGTGCGATGAGCATTGGCCACGTGTGTGTCGCTTGGTACGAAGAACACAGGTTTAGCGATAGAGAGAGAGAGAGAGGGGGGGAGGGAGAGATAATATGTGTAGGTATGGGTGTGTGAGAGAGAGAGCGAGAGATAGGAAATGATGTAATTGAAAGAGAGAGAGAGGACAGCAAAGATGCATACGCACGAAGAAGTTGTGATCAAGTTGGAGAGCATTGCGCATCGTTCGAATTATTCGCCTAATATAAAGGAGTTTTTGGAGGACAGAAGAAACCTCTAGAAATTGGATGAAACATGGTGCAGACGAAGTAGGTTTCGAATGCTTGAACCGATCACATGGAAAACGATGCAACAGTAGAACATCTTGAAACACCTTAAAATGCAACAGCAGATCGTAGAGCAAAAACTGATGACAAAAACCCCTGTCCTAATGTCAGCTCAAGGTGAAGATAATGCGCAGAAACTTAGACACGAGCTGCAGATTCACGACATCTTGTCCGAACACACAAAAAGGATTGTTTTGTAAAACCACAGGTTAGCGTCCATCCAGGAAAGAGATACATACATGTACGAGGATCAAGTTATTTCGTCGCTGGCTTTAGGTAAGTACATTCAATGGACGTTAAAGGGGACGTTGTTTGGTTCGAATTTTAAATTTCAACCCCCTGGTGGTGTTATTTCAAGTACTTAAAAGGCCCAAAAAAAACTTACAGAATTAGAATCATTACGCAGAAAAGGGTAGAAGGTAAACCAAACAACTAAAACTATACGTATGGTCTGTGTGTGCGTGTGTGGTGTTAGCTCACAAAACAAACGCTATGCTAGGAAGACTGAGACACTAGATCAAACAGTAGTATATTAAATAAGATGAAAAACAAAGAGAAAAAAAAACTCTCACACTAACAACTACTGATAACGAAACAATTCTACGATATAAAAACTGCAGAACACATCAATCGAAAACGTTGCTTTTAAAACCAAATGTGTGAATGTGAGTAGATAATAAAACCATTAAAAAAGGATGTAATGAAAATCAAGTAGGATATCAACTCGGTAAAAAATCACAAAAACACTACACCTGTTAATCACTTTCCCTTTCTTTTGGTGGCTAAATGTAATGGTTACAAATTCCAAATAAGAAAACAACGGCCAAATCAAATAGAATGAACAGTACATAATATTAGAAATTATAGTTTTTTAAAATAGGACAAAAATATTTAAACAAAATATAAAAATAATCTAATTACTATAAAAATAACTATTAAAAATATACAAAACTACTACAAATGTTATAAATATTATGTAAAAAAACACTTCATTGACAATAAAACAAAAGTGATCAAATAAATCGATAAAATATAAGTAATAGCAACCAAGTAATACGAGAAAGAAAAATCATCTAGCAACTAACAAACGGTCTACGCGTGAGCGAGTGAGCAGGGCGTACAATATATAGTTGAAGGGAGAGGGAAGAAAAAAACGTTACAATACTCATAAACGGTAAGTGTGAAAACAAACACGGAACGGGGAAAAAAACAGGAGAAGAATAAGTGTGTTTAACTTAAAGAGCAAGTAACAGTTCTAGTGCGTTATAAACCTACGACAAAGACAAGGTAGTGTGTGTTTAGCTAGTTTGTGGAAAAAAAGGGAGGAGACAAATCTAAGATGTGAGATCAATGGGGAGATAAAAACAGGACCGCAGGATATATGCTAAGTCTACATAAACCATATCCTGTCTGAGTCCTGGTGCTAAATACTAATGCTAAAGGGGGGAGGAGGTAGGTTTTGTTCAACAGTTCTTCCAAGGTCGTGGAATTCATAAAACCAGGAAACAACGGGGTTGGGCGTTTTAAAGTTTAAATATTAGCAAAATGTACGATATAGGGAGAGGTTTAGCTCGATAATTACAACGAGAAACAAACAACCGGGAAGCCACTTACCGCTAGACGGGGAGCAGTTGATCGGTTTCTGGCCGGTGTGCGTCTGGCGGCGGAACAGCATCGACGTTGGCTTCGAGGCGGCGTTCGCCGACGACGATCGTATCCGTATCATGGGACCGAGGTTATCGTCCTTACTCTTTGCCGATCTGGAAGTTGAAAGGGAAAACAGGAGTTAGTGTTGCAGTTCGTGCAACGCAAACGCAAACGTTCGCTGACCGTCTATTAGCCGAAAAGGTAAGCTAATTTGGCACACGGTTGAGCTTTTGTGCTTGACGCGTTCACACGTTGGGAAAGATTCACTTTCCGACAAAACGTTTACCAGCGCCAGCGCTCAAACCCGTGTAATCAGTTTTGCACCAATCAAGCTAGCTACTGCCGAACCGAAGGACAACCTATTAGTGCTGCCACAGGGCGGGCAATTGACCCTGCGTCCAAGGAATCGAGCGAGCTATTAATTTCAGTTAAATCACTCCAAACTCCCGCCCGCCCGGCAACGTCACAGGAAGGAAGAAAGCAGAAACCAGCCAAAGGACTGGACACACACAAACGTCGTTATCGATTGCAGTTTTGTTGCGCACCAGACCCGTAATAGATTCCTTCGAGAAGGCAAACGATGAAGCGAAGCACAGAAGCCCGTTCAAAAATAATGCTGTCCCAGGAATCTTGCCGGGAGAGAGAGAGAGAGAGAGTCCGCGGCGCACGGTTAGCATCATGCTACGGCGAGCATGGTGAAACAAAAACCCGAAAGAAAGCTAAACTGCCCTCCCCAATGCCAGACAGTCGGGAAGGGATGTTGGAAAAAGCTGTCGAAACAAAACAGCAACAAAAAAACCCATGCTGAATTCCTGATGGACGACAGCTTTTGCACGCTCTGCGGGAAAGCAACAGACGGCACACACACAGTCTCTCATCCTTCTTATTTTTTTTTTCTCTCTCCCCGTTTACCGGCAGTCAACCGTTTTTCCGGCTTTTCCGGGCAGCGTCTACATGCAACAGGTTGGTTGCGCTGGTGTGTGGTGATGGTGTGCTGCTGTGGGGATTCGCTCCAGACGCATGGTTTTTATGGTTGGTTTTTTTGTGGGGGGGGGGGGACGTTGAAGACATTGGGACGAACGTCTTCCACGCTTTCCGGGGTTGACGAGCAGGTTTTTTTGTTGTTGTTGTTTGTTGCGCCTCTCTCGCTGGGACACATTTCAACAGGAGAAATCTTTTGAAAATCTTGTTAGTCGCCGCCGGTGGTTCGGCAGCATTTCAGGAGCTGGAGAACACAGGCGGAACACAGCTAACGAACGACTATATTTTTTTTTTACGATGGACATCATCTAATATCGATGAAGAAGGGAGTTCGAAGGAATGTATCCCAGGAAAAACATCATTCTCCATAAAAAAAACGAAACTTTCTTTTTGTTTTAGAATGCGTTCAAGCATTGGAAAAGACAGTCTTCTCAATTTAATTTTCCTCCTTGAGCGTGTGCCACCGCCGTCTAGACAGTAGCCAGATTAGCGCAGTTTGGTGAAGATCACGAAACTGCAAAAGATTAAAAATACACTATTTAAATAGCAACGGGCATATACTCACTTCATGATGGTGGTGTACATGTTTTGCGCGATGATGGAATCCTGCACCTCCATCCAGATTTCGCCCGCTCCCGTTTTGGAGCTGCGGCCAACCTCCAGGTAAAAGTAGCGCTGGGAATGCCCGCATCTGAAAAATAATTCGATTAAAAAATGCGTTTACTCTCTCCACCACACCCCTTCTCCTGCAACGCTTGCTTTCGCGTTGGTTGGTCACCCTTACCTTCGTACCGATGCCAGCAGAAACTCGACGTTTTCGGCCCGCTTCTCCTGGTGCGGCGTCAGTTCCGATCCGATGCGGACCAGCGATAGGGTTTTGTCGGTGATGCAGAGCCGATAGTTGCCAAGGATGCCGTAACTGTCGCCGAGCCCCTTGCGCTGCACGTACACTTCCCAAACGTGCTCTGGGGAAGGAGACAACAACAAAAAATGGGTAGAAAAAGTTAGTTAGCTGAGCTGAGCGGAGGGAGCAACAGCAAAAAAAAAAAACAAAAAAAAACCTGCAGAAGTAAAAAGTTATATTGCAAATTGAAAGCAAAAAGGGACAAAAACCAGCGCCGATTACAAATTTGTGCTTTGAATAGTTAGCTCTTTCGGCTGGATGAGTCACAAGGAGTGCGCGCTAAACGAGGCGGAACCACCTCACCATCATCTCCCCCTCCCCCCCCAGGAAACAGCCGCCCCACCCGTAACCCACCGCCTGTCACTGGCTTGTCTCGCTCCAGGGTGTCCACAGGGCACTATAAATTATTACCCGGTCGGATCGTCGGGAATGCCACACGGCAGAGGATAAGTGTGCCGGGGGGGGTCGATCTGCAGCCGGTAAAGCGAGATGGGACGGGGGAAAAACTGCTTTTCTACCGTGAAAAATCAACCCCACTTACCTCGTTCCGAAAACAGCAGTACAGGCAGCAGCTATCATTCCGTTTTGTTCATTAAACAAACGAAACGAAATGGATTTTTCATTTACTGAATTGTTCGCAGAGAGTTGCGCCGAAAGTGATCCGCTCGCTACACCTGTGTGCAGGGGCACAGAGGGAGAAAAGAGCTTTCAGTTGTTTGTGTTTCCCTTTTTGTGTTGGTTTTTTTTTTGCAGATAGAACCTAATGGCGACTGGAAAGCACACTCCGATGGGTGCGCTACTACCTTGCGCGGAAGGTCAGCTGTCTGTGTGTGTGTGTGTGCCCGCTCAGGTAAGTGGTAAACTGGTGAACAATTTAATTTAGACAAGGACATGATAGTGTTTTCCCTTTCCAATTCCTCACGGGGAAACCCACCCCATTTCCCAGTCGTTTGCTTCTCGATAGGGCTACACACGCTGATCCGGTATTTAGTTTAAACAGATTCCCTTATCGACCTTCCCTCTCTCCCTCTCTCTCTCTCTCTCTCTCTCTGTCTCTCTGTCCACACGCACCACAAACACCATCCTTCTTTTTGCGAGCGAAATGGTAAATTAATTACTTAATGGGCAAAGCGAGCGTAAAACTTTGCCACGTCCACTACAGCGCCATCTATCTGGCATCGAACAGTTGAAGGGGTTAAGAAGAAGAGGTTGTTTTTTCGTGTTTTTATTCCGTTAGTGTGTGTGTTTTTTTTTCAATTTTTCCCAAAACGAAATGAACCGTGGCTTGCTCGGAATTTAAGCGGACTGTTTTTTTTTTTTTTTGCTCAATTGTGTTTGGTAAATATTGTAGTGAAATGATCTCATGGTTGTGTTTTTTTTGTGTCCAACCTATCAAAACTAAAACGAATATTTTTTATCCAAACAAGCACACTGTTTTCGTTGCAGTTACCGTGAGGTCATTGGTTGGTTAAAACCCGTCAAAACAAGTTTTGACGCTGTTATAGCCAACTATTTCCTTTAATTACTTGTATTGTTGTTTGTCATTGTCATGTGTACATAAAGCTGTGTCAGAATATTACCTATTATTAATTTTGTTGCTCAATTGTACTAAATATTCTCCAAGTCTTAGAGAGTCTGCAAATAAAATCATGCGAACCTAATTTGGTATCCAGTACGGGACAATTATTTGATTGAAAACACAAACATAGCATGCAATATTGTAATACAAAAACAGAACAAAATGTCTAATATGATCCATTTTGAAGTTGAATTCTTAATTTGATACATAACCGTTTACAGGTGACTGCACTAAAATTTATAAGCATGAAAAACAACCTTTCCACAAGAGCATTGCACACCGTTCGAGCAGTAGTAGTAGTAGTGGATAAATAATTATGCGCCAGGACTGATTTTTTTCCGCCCCGTTACATCATGTCACAGATACGTACCCGTTTTGCGAGTAAAAGAGCCACCACTTCACGTGAAGATAAACAAGTTTAGTGCTTATTTTGTACTTCCCCGTGCGTCCTCGCGCACCAACATTCCAAGACAGACCGCCAGAGTTTTAACCAAGCCAGAAGGACATGCCGCGTCTGAGCGACAGGTAAAACCATACGCCGGATAATCGGTGGAACAGGCACCACCGCACACATGCCCGCTTACGTGATGCGACAAACTGTCACACTAGCTTTTTGTTAACTCACTAAGTCCGGAACACCGGAGCACATCATGCCCAGACTAGACCAGAGAGGGAGTAGGGCCTACCACACAGTAAGTAGACTTCTTGGGCGGTGAACAAAAATAGAAATTGCTCAACTCTAGCGCCTCTAGAGTGGTGGCAGACACCACCACCAGCACCACGAGATGATAAACAAAACTAAATTAAGTTTCGCGTGAAGGGAGAGGCGGTTGGGCCCAAGGAGCAGAAAATTCGCAGACATTATATAGTTTCCGTTTTACATGAGTGCATCTTACAAGGGAAACCCCATTAACTTAGACAGATAGGCAGGAGGAGAGAGAGAGAGAGAGAGAGAGAGAGACAACGACAGGGCAAGAACATAACTGCATAATGTTTGCCTGCTTCCCGTCACGGCGAACCTCCGGTCCCCGCCTAGTCAACGTTGTGCATCGGTGCATCACTTTTCACCGGCAAGTGTTTCCAAGCCACTTCCGCCGCATCATAGACATACATCACACCCAGCACCCTCCCCCCCCCCCCCCTTGTGCCCTTTACCATCCCCTCTCCTCGCTCATCCCCCACCCGTACGAAGATCTCACTAAGGAACAAGTGTCACTGATCCTGCAACCGCATCTCCTTTCCACCGTCAAACAGGGGAATGTGTGGTGGATTTCAGGTTTAATGGTTTCTGACTGAATTGCGATGCACGCGCCACGCCTAATTAATGAGCAAATAACAATTCACTCCAAGGCAGCCACCGCCGCCGCTACCGTGCCTAGCTGTGTGTGTGTGTGTGTTTGCAAGGTCGATTTTTAAAGAGCCCTTCCTTTAGAGAGAAGCAGCGAGAAAGCACCCCGGAGATGTGTTATTACTTGGTTTTGCCTCTAACTGTTCAGAATCTGAGGTACGAAACGGGTCCACCGTAAACTACTGAGACATGAAACAAGAGGAGAGGAGGGGGTTTTAAAAAGCAAATTGCACACACACACACGCGCGGGATTGCCGCAGGCAACAGCCATCAGAAACGTGCACGCGCCGCCACCACTAGTTTCATTTACTTTTCGGTCCAATTAATCGATAATTGGAGACGACAGTGAATTACATGCCTGTGGCTCTCGTGTCTCATCCCCGATGGCACCAGCCGGAACAGAAAGGGGGAGGGCAACAACAACAACAAAAAAAGAAAAGGATCTTTGCTGGGTCTTGATTACGGCAGGGCAGCGAATGAATGGGGGGAGTCGTCATCGCTAGTTAGGCTGGAAGTAACAACCTGCTCAACCTCATCACCTCGCACCATTTCGACTCGACAACAAATTTTACACCCAATCCTCTCTCTGTCTCCCTTTTTTTTTACTTAACTGAAGCAAAACAACACACTTCCGGCAACAGGTCTCGGGAGGGGGGAAATACTGAGCCGGCTAGAAGAGCGGACGGCGGCGGCGCGTTCAATTGTACGCTTAATTCAATTCAATTAGCGACTAATTAGTTCCACGTGGTGTGGTGTGTGTCCAATACGGTTGGAGAGCCGTTGGACACAGTTTTCCTTCGGCATGCCACCAGAGGAGGGCAGCGACTTACTTGTCTGCATGTGTGTGTGTGTGTGTGTGTGTGTTTTGCGTCGCTGATTTTCCTTACGGCAGCCGGGCCCGTACCCGTACCGAGACACAGCCCTTCTTGTTGGGCATTTCGGCAAAGCACAGAGCGCGCAATGTAGTCGGTGTGTGTGACGGACCAAAACTCGCCACCTGCTCGACGAAAAGGTGGTTAGCTACTGTTTTCCCTTTGCCTTTCGCCCTCCTTTTTACTCCCGGGGCTTTATAGCCGGCCGGAAGTGGTCATAGTTCGATTAGCTTTGGATGCGCATCAGTAAGCATGGGGCGTGCGCGCGCTCTGGTTGTAAAAACAGACCTCCGATCGAGACACAACACAAAACAAAGCGAAGGAGTGTTTAGCCGGGTCCTGGGGGGAAGCGCGCGTAATTGTGTACGGAGTTTCTCCTTGGAAATGAATTCGACATCCCAAACAGGCAATTAAATTTTTAGGGCTCGCGGAGGGGGGGGGGGGGGGGAAGCTCGTTAAAAACATGACAGCAAATGGGCAATACACGTCAACTGATATGAAACATTAAGGTGAAATATGCAACCGTTAGGCGTGTTTACAGTGTGTCGCCCGGCCACCTTTCAGTGTGTGTTTGTTAAGTCGTTGTTTCTCATTCCTAATATTGATGTTATCCGATTGCTCATTGATCGTATGACTTTTAACTGACTCATAGTGGAAGAATAAAGCTTGTTAGATATGGCATAAATTAAAGACAAGGTTTTGATGATCTACTAGATGTTACCCATATCGTTCATCGTTTACCGAACACTTTTAACGTACAGCATAATGTCCAGAAAAGCTACAAATGTCCCTTCCTCAAGCTAGAAACAGAAAAAAAACGCTACATCACTAACGTCCGTAACAGAACTGCATCATCATAATGCTCCCGGGTGGCAAAGCAATCAAATGATTAGCACTCCTTCTCGTCAAGAAGGCAACGTCACAGTGCTTGATGTAAAGGTACTGTTACAGCTGCAGGATGGATGCGTGCCAAAATTCTTATCCGAAGGATAATGCTATTGCGAACCTCTCACCATTCGTAGACAATGTAAGGGAAAATAAATCAGAAACTTCAACCAATCTTTAATGTGGAGCTGGACAGAATGTACACACACACACACAAACACACCTACACACAAAACTCATGACTGCGCTTCCGGTTCTGCGGGCCATTCAATGACCATTGTGCAAGTACTGTGGAGTGGATAGTAATGGTCTTTCCGCTTCACTCGAAAGTCATTTGAGTGGGCTTATAAAGATGCTGACTATTACTTGCGCTGGCAAATACACTTTACAGAGTGTTGGAGAGTAAGAAAAACAGAGAAAAGGTAAAAGATGAGAACCTTTTTACTTCTTAACACATATTTCCCTATCTGCCACCAATTCAGCATCCTCAACTGTACCCTGTGTCCAACTATCCAAGATGCACTGGAGAGTCGACATACTCTTAGAATCATACCTCTCACAGCTTTTACTGTACCATCACCGATATTAGCATGTGATTTTCAACTTAAATAATGAGTTTTTGCTGGAAATTGCTAAATCAAAATTGATTGATCGTTGGATTAGAAATTGTACAACGGCCAACTTTGATCGATCGATTGTTCTTCAAATTCCAAACATCAGTTTTACGTTTTAGCTCTTAATATGTCCTCGCGTACAGCAACAGACTATATCACACCAGGCTTTCACATCGAAGGAAAATGACTAAATTGAGAAATAATTTCATTACTTTAACCCGGAAACCTCACTCCACTGCAACACATTTTAGCAGTCATTTAAATTTCATCATTAAGTGGAATGCAATCCTTTTAAAATGTCAGCAAAACTCCGATCCTAAATTAACCTCCACCATTTCTGTGAAGTAAGTAATACTGGATGGGGAGGAACCCCCACCCTTTAAGGTTGTGTGCCTCTTAAGAGACTCCTCAAAATACGCCTAATTAACAATTTAAGCACTGTACAGCTGTTTCTGAATGGAGCTGCTACAGAGGCAACAAACGCTGACCCACATTCCGGCGGCAGTACCCCCTTTCCCTGGTCCGATAAGCAATAGTATCAAGTTCTTGCCCTTCCGGGACACAACTGATGGCACATAAATGTACTCTTCTCCACCCGCCTTCCTTGAAAGATGTACACACTTTCCGTTAGCGGTATGCTTTTTTTTCTTTTTCGGAAGCATCCCAAAAACGAAGAAAAAGGGTACCCAGATATTTTCTAACATTTTTGCACGAAAAACCGGGCAGCCTGCTCTATTGCATCTTCACCACAAGCCGGTGTCACACCCACACGTACGCACACCTGTTACCCACGCGTGGTTAGCGAGAGACGCTTTTCGGAGCAATTGTATTAGAAAAGGAAACTCCCCAGACGGTGTACGATTCACTTTCGAACCTTTTTCGTCCCTCTATGTGAGATGGAAAAAGCTAAATCCTTGTACAAAAAAAAGGAGAAACAAAGAAAGTGAAATCATAGCTCGGTCCCTAGTTTCGGTCACATACAGGCCGTAAATCCAGATTTAATGCAAACTGCCATCGAAAAATGAAGGTTGCTTCCGTTGTGTGGTTGGGAGGGGGACCTTTATTCTCGGGATTGTGCAAAATCTTGCAACTGGGAAAACGAATTCTCCCTCCCCACATGTCCCCGATGTGCGAAAAGTGTTAGATCCTTTAGTCTCTACTTTTTTTTTGCTAGTACACACCTACGGCAATTTCTGCGAGTTGATCCTTGTTGCTTGCGGCGGAAGCGCTGGCAAAAAAGAAAGATGTCACAAGCGCCCGGCGGTCTCTGGACGCGGAAGTTGCGTTTACCACACACGCACACACCGGTACCCGTAATAAATTTCGATTCAATTACGGACACGAATAAATAATAGCAGATTGCGTGCGTGGTACAGGTTTTCCCTTGGTGTTTGTAGTGCCTTGTAACCGACCGGCGACGAGTGTGAGTGCGTATGTTACTTTTGAATGAAGAAACCAAAGCTTCCACTGTTTGTTGTGAATGGAATAAGTGCGTAGTATGATCCTCGCGTGCTTGAATTAAGACGTTTGCCAAGTAAATTGAAGCTCTTTATGTTCGTGTTCAGAAGTTATTAGGACTTAATTTAATTCAAACAAAGTTCCATTTTAACACAATAAGTAAAAAGACACAGAATTATGCTGAGCATAATTGAATCTTGCCATCAATCGCAATCTTATTTATTTTGATATACCTAGACACATTAATTCAATGGAAATTCCCTGTGTCACAGCGAGACGCTTTTGGGTTTGCATAAAATGTTTTCCAACAAATTAGCTGTTGCTACCCCTTGCCATGGTACCGACGACCTCGCCGGCAAACTTAGCGTCGGCAAAAGATTTTCATTCATTGTCGAAACCCAAAATGTTTCTCGCACCCACCCAACGTGGCCTTTTCTGTGTCGCGGGGTTGCAACTGATGAAGATTTACGGGCTTTCAGAACGCTTTTTACACACTGAATCCTGCTAAAGTTGTTATTGTTTGCGTTGCCGTTTTGTTTCGCGAAAGTTTGGCGCGTCTCCCCGCATTAATAAAAAAACAGTACAAAAAATGCACGACGCCGAAATACGATTTATCGTCGACAAAACACACAACACCCATCATATGTAATTACGGAAAGTGTAATCGGTGGTTCGTACGGTTCTAGTTTGTTTCGGCTACATTCGGAAAGGGTTGGTGGGTTTGTGGTAAAAAAAAAAACACAAGTACAAACAAGGGAAAAAACACAACAGATAGCGCGCCCACGACACGATCACAGCCCCTGCGTATGCGAGCTCGTTGCATGATCGCATAAATGTAATCCTTCTAATGCGGCAAAGTCACGGAGCGAAACAGAAAAAAAACAGGGACAAACGAAAGGGCTTACCACCTCCTTTCTGTAGCCTGTGTGCGTGTCAGATCGGTCGACTACGTATGACGGATATTTTTTCTCCCTTAATTCCAATCCCGCCTGAAGCCGGGAGTGAAAATAAAAGAGCGACAGATGCAACTGGTACGCTGCACAAGCCCCACGGAAAGGCGACAGGAGGTTTCGAATCCTAAATACTGTTCGTTCGCTTTATTTTTTTTGGATCTCTGTTTGGATTAGTTTGAAAATTGTTCACACACCATCATCATCATCATCATCATCCTCTTCACCCAGGCCGACCGGCTGGCCAAGGGTACCCGCGTCGTCGCGTCGGGTCGAAAGGTTCGTGATTTACTGCAGTTGGATGATTTATGGTTACACTTTTCTGCGGTAGCAATGGCATAATATGGATCCTCGGTTTTCCCTCTACCCCTAATTTATCGAGAATGCTCGTGTGAGTGAGTATGTGCTGAGATTAAACTTTATCAAAGGGGAAGGAAAAAGCCAAGGATAAAATGGATAGGAATTCAACAAAAAAAAAAGCAGAAAAACGCCCAAACCGACACACGAAGGAAGCGTTTCCTAATTTGAGAAAATTGTTTTCCGTTCGCTCGTGGGGCAGGAACGCTTGGAAGGAAAATTACGGTTGATTTTGCATCCGTCCGCACCCTGCAATCAGCGCTCTATCGCCGGCCGTGGTGCATTTTATTCGAGCCACAATTATTAGCTTTACATTTGTGGGGGGGGGGGGGAACGATGAAATTGCATGTTTTAGTGCACAAAGCGCACACAGGTACAGGTGCGCGAAGGCGCAGAAAAGCAGGACGGCTGCTGGGCAGGAAATTGTTTGTTTTCCACGGTTGTATTACTAATTGTTCCGCAAGTTGGTTTAATTTGTTGGTTACTCCAACGCGGTAAGATCCATTAAAAAAGAGGGTTTTTTTTAAGTGAGCTTTGTGTTTTTGCAGAGAGTTGATTGAGGTACACAATTATCTGCCGGCAAAAGTTTGATTAAATTAATTGCAGGAAGGTCTGTGCCCAGACCAACTGCCAAGAAGTCTGAGAAGGATTCGGAACTCCAATTCAAACGACGTTTGTTTCTTGCCTCTCCAGACAAGTCGAATAACATATATTACACCTCTCACCGGGGAACACTCCAAAAATGGACAACAACATTTTGATAAATCCCAGATAAAGTGCCATTTACCTTTCGGCGCTGACGGAACAGCATTTGGAGAGCACAAACACTTGGATTTGGAATTTCAGGCTTTTTTGTTTTTTTGTTTTGTTTTGTGTGTGTGCATGCAACATTTTTGCTACAAAGCAAAAAAATAAAACAAGCTCAAACGGACCTGACCTGAATCTGAAAGTGTTGTCACTGCAAATACTGAGTGGTACAAGCAGGGAAATAAAATAAACAAGATAACAGATCTACTACTACCTAGCGCCGGAATGGCTTTGGCCCGTTTTGAAGACATCATGGGAGAGGGGGAACTTCTGGAGATCTTCTGCTGCGTTGGGTGTCGGTCGCACGCTGCATCCCAAATACGAGAGACACCCTCCTGCAGCGAACGTCATCCCGGGTGTTGAGACTTGTCGTGTGGCGCAGTGAAAGACTCTCCAGGCGCTCCAATATATCATTCCACGCGCTGCACACGCCACGCGCCATGGCGCTGTGTGGAAATGGAGTGATTTATAAAAAAAAAACGGCGCACACACACACACACAAACACAATAAACAAGCAAAAAGATGTGTATGTCGGGAAAGCCTGAGACCTTGTCCGCCCACCTCCGCCTGATGTGATCTTCAGCAATGAAGCCTTTTTCCCTGAAGGTCCGCAGAAGTGTCCGCCAAACCACTTGAGAGCATGGAAGTGTGGAGTGTGAAAGCCCACCAGCAAGAAGGGTCAACACAGCAACTGTGACCGGCAGACGACGGGCGACAGGCGAAGACGGCCACGATGGCCGGTATGCAGCGTCAAGCGACAACGATTGGGAATTTATAGGCGATTAATGATTTATTTTTCCACATTAAAAGCTGGAACAACTACACCCCCTTGGGGGGAGATGGGGAGTAGTGTAGTGGAGGAGTCGGTCTCGCTGGCTCGGACGGCACACACATAAATAACTGTGTGCGGACAGCGGGGCGAGCGAAAACGCTGCAAATGTATATATTTAACTTGGACGTCGGACAAGTATATTTCCTCCAATTGATACAGATGCGATTATAAAGACGCGCGTGTGAGTTCCAAGGGGCTTTTGACCGTTTGATCAACGGGTTTCTTTGCCAATAGGGGGGGGGGAGGTTTTGTGCCACCATCGCCACCACCACCGCCACCAACACACACACACACACGGCGGTGGGGGAACAAACAACGAACCGGAATGAAAGATGCAGTTCCGTCCGGTTGGGTCCAAATTGCATTGCGGAGATAAAAGTAGAAAAAAAAATACACACCCGAACGGTCACAAGCGTACACACACAGGCAGTTCCGTTTCTTTGCCGCTCTGGCCAAGAAAATGTACGACACAGAAAAGCTTCTTCAGCGCTGGAAGCAGCAGCAGGCGATGAGGGAAAAGGCATTAACTTCTGATACAATTTATCAGTTTTAATGCTCGCTTAATGGCATTCTTTTGTGTATAAATTTCATAAATAACCTCCATGGACTAGAGCCGGCCTGGTCGCACTGTGTTTGCTGCTCCCGCTGCAGCCGAGGAGTTGTCGTCCGAGCATTGGGAGGGGACGCATTTTATTGTATAAACGATTGTTTCGTGACCAACCACTGCCCACTGCTGGCGGGAGAGGGGATTGGCGTTGTTGTGTTATGTCCAAAAACGAAACGAGAAAAATAACGAAAACAAAAAAACAACATAGATGATGGGTGTCTCTAGCTGACCGTAAGCTGACAGACCCGGACATTTGCGAACAAGTGGCCTAGGTAGCGGAAGGGCGAACCAACAGCAGCAAGCCTCAAGGATAAAGCATTACGGAGGCAACGCTTCATTAAGGATGCACACCTCGCAATGGGTCGGCAGGGAACGCCGACCACTACCAACCGACCCCGCTGCCACTGGACCTACTGAGCTAAGGACGCCGCACACGCGGGACAAGCCGGACACAGCAAAACCTGTGCCAAAAGCTAACGTCGTAAGACTGTGAATAGCAAGAAATGGAGTAGTAGGCGCCACCGCCGCAACTGCGCTGTACGCCAAACGATGAAATGATAAAAATCCTCCAACATGTTTAATGGCGAATAAAGCTGGCAAGGCGCACAAGGATAAGCGATTTATCTTCCGGATGACAGTCGCCACACTCTCGCCAATCGTGCAAAACGTGGCGTGTGTGTGTGTATGCGATGACAGGGAAAACGGATACCGGATATCGTGCCGAGCAAGAAGCGCGTTTGCACACACTACTAGCTAGGTACTTGCGGCCCAGATGTGTTGAGGAATTCAGAAGCTTCATATAGAAAGCATCGCATTATTCTTCAATAAATTGGTCTTTTTGATGATGCGACGAAATGGTTGTGAATTAAAATTAACATTAGCTTCATGCTCTGTTTGCTCTTCTGTTTAAGTTTTTACCTTTTAGTAGTTTCCAAATTGCGAGCTTGATGTTTGTAATTTGTTGACATTCTATCTTTGCTATTGCTACATTTTTTTTTATTTAGCTTCAAAATACATGGTTTAATTGGTTTAGAAATTTGATCTTTTCATTTCAATCATATTATTGGATTTTGAGTTTATACATTAATATTTCGAATATGAATTCAAATAAGAAAACACATATGAATTAGAAGGAACTAAACCATAGGATATAGATAAAACTACTTGACTAATTTGGACTGCATGAAATGAACTGCTCGAACTACAAGAATGAACTTTGTAATGAATTATGTAATGAACTATGGGACAAACGAATAAACAGTTGCAAACAGACCGGAGATTAAGGTGCACTCTTCTTATCAAATTTATACTAAGCTAATATCACAATCAAAATAGGAAATGAATTGAAAAAAAAGGAACTTTCTGTGCATTGCCTGCAATTGCTTTTAAGTGGCATTATTATGAAACAATCACCAATAATAACTGTGTGATCCTCTGATCGATTGCCATTTCTAGTCCCGGCTAACGTATCAATAAGGAAATAGCCATACACTCTTCGCGTATCCTAATGCAAGTTGGCGCCTTCGCTTACAACTTACAAACTGCACTCGACTCTGTCGCTATAATTAAGTTTCCAACGTAAATGTCGACCAAGATGGCGGGGTAAAAAGAAGCAAAAGTAAAAGCAAAAAAAAAACCCCCCGAAAAACGCTACGAAAAGTGCAAACAAACATTCAGTCAAGAGGAACTAATTCAATTAGATCCGTTCGTTGCTGGCGCTTGCCGGGAGGCAGCCAAAGACACCCTACAACTTGGCGATGAACGGGGGGGGGGGGGAGAAGAGATGCCAGCGTCTTTCCCTATTCCTCCCGTCCACTTTGGAGCACAATCCTTTCCTTCGTTCACCGTGGCCAGAGCGTAAAATGTGCAACACGCACAGCGAGACAGTGTCTGGCTGTTCCCACCGAGCCGGGCGGTTTCCCACTGTGCAACTCATCCATTTTATTGCATTTCTATCGCTCGATAGTGACTCCCCCCCCCCCTCCTTCTTCTGTCTGTCACACGACCACCTGATGGCCGCTCTGCTTCGCTTCTAACGACTCGCGACGACTTTCTTGAACTGATAAAAAGTGGCATAACATAAATAACATTTTGGGGTAAAGTGTTCCCGCGGGGTGCCGCCGGCGGTACTTATCAATAAATTGATGGTCAATTAATGCACCGTAGGTGGTTGGCGTCGGTCCCCTCAAGTTCCTTGTGGTTGAGCGAGGGGGTAGAAAAGTGTCCTTTTGGTTCATCGAAGCAGCAGTCGCGAACGGTAAAGGGAGCAGCCATCCCAAAACGAGAGAGGAGTGGAAACATCGAACCAAAAATGTAAAAGGAATATTGAACCGTTAGCCCCACACAAGTCTGACCAGTTGAGCAGCCCCAACAGTGTAACACAGGTCCTTGGGAGGCGGCGGGTTCATCGATGAGCGTTCGTCTAGGGATCATTACTGTCCAATTACTTTACCCGGCATCGGGAGCAGTACGGGCACAGCATAATGAGCGTGATTTCTCATTGTGACGGCGGCATCGATTGGCTCTTTAAAATGATTTGGTGTATTTAATGGCTTCCCTCGTTTGGTTTATTTATTTTTTTAGTTTTTATTAAGATAAATGGTGAAATTTAATGCAAACAACATGGGATTAAATAAATTCTATGGCTTAACTGGTTTCAGTAAATCTAGACACTTCTTGTGCCAAGAGTAGCATTTGACACAAAAGCGTAGCTAAAAGCACTATAGTAATTTAAAATCTCAACAGAACTTGCTACTAAAACAAGAAGGAACTAAATGCTACTTCAAAGAACACAATAACAATATAGTACGCTTATCAAACACGATATAAATAAGGCTTACTACAAACTGGTGTTGTGGAAATATTGCATGCGAAGCACTAATCCTTATTAAAGGAATAACAAAATATAAGCATGTTGTATGTGACATTGGCAGACTCCAAGACCCTGAATCCTGCCTCCTTCTGTCATTCACTCAATTTCTGCTAATAAAGATATCACCCGAAAAAAAGACGAAGAACTAACGATTGTCATCCATTCCGGGATAAAGATAAAAGCTAACGTTAACAGTACGTGCGCGTATAAACAACGGTGTTACCAGCGATCATTTACGCTCCACTTCGTCAGTCTCCGTTGCTTTATTTACTTTTGTTACCATCAAACGAGCGGGCACAAAAATATCTTCCCTCAAACCGGACAACCAGAACACCAAAAACGTTGATTGTCCTTGCAGCAAACTTCAGTTAAAAAAAAGTTAAAAAAAAACGCGCACACACACACACATACCAACAGTTCCGCTCAAAAATAACTGCCACAACGTGTGTGTGTGTGTGTGTGTGTGTGTGTGTGTGTGTGTGTGTGTGTGCCCGCTTCGGTCGAAGAAAGGTACGCCATATTTCTCCGGCCACTCCGGTCGTTTGGGCACTTAAATTATTTCCCAAAGCCCTTAATCCGTGACAATAACTGAAAGTACGGACATTAATGCTTTTAAGATGTTCTTGCGATTCTTGCTCTTTTGCACTGGGTGGCGCGCGCAGATGCTTTTACTCCTTTTTTTTTGTGTCGTTGGTAATTTCACTTCACGCGCAATATTGCCAGTCTCGATATCATCACGTTTTTGGGTTTGGTGTTGTAGCGAGAGGGGAAAAAAGAGTAGGGGCGTTTTCCCCCGTCTGGAGCGATTTTTGTGCCGGTCAGCTAAAGTTTGGCAATGATCTTATCCGTTTTATTTGTTTGCTTGTATAGATGTAGCTTCTCTTCATTGAAATCCCGCTCCACTTGCACATCCTTTGAACAAGGGAATGCGACAACTCTGGTGGTACATTGACACACGAACAAACGCGACGAACAAATTGAGTCAGCAAGGATGACGAACGAGTGAGTCGCAATTGGAGTTGGCGGAAGCGAGAGTAGAGCGGTGGATATTGCTTGTAAAAAATCCCCAACATACACTCATAGATGATACCAACCAACAAACAAAAAAAAAGGAAAGCAAAGATAGAAAAATACCCAATGCAACACACAACAGTACACAACATGTACTTTTTCTCCTCACGTTGGCAACCCTCTCGCCACCGGTGTGTGTGCTCCCATAGCGTGACTTGAATCGAAGCCAAATTCTTATGAAAGAGTTTTCATGTCGCTCGCTTATTATCCTCCGGCCACACACACACACACACACACACACAC
>KI920515.1:6652-24594 GCA_000473525.2 Anopheles melas | reverse complement strand
CCGATTGGAGTCCCTTTGGCAGTGCCAGCGCGGCCAGCTTAACTTGTCTATCAAGCCGCTCGCCGTTCCAGCACGCATTCAGCTCATCTTCGCTCTGCAACAGCGCCCAAGATGCACACGGCCAAGGCAATAAGCCGGTTTCTGTTTCAGTTTTTGACGGAACTGAAAACTGTGCACCTTCAGGACGGGTGAGTGACAAGAGTTAAAGCTGTTTGAAAATATTTATTAAGAAATCGGGCGCTCGTTTGATATGTTTTCTTGCACCCTGCTTGATGCGCGCCCGTACAGTTGCGTTCATTATTGCTTTTCTCTTCTACTGCGCTGTATTTTACAACCAAAACATTCATCCTGTTCCGATGTTTTTTTTTGTTTACTTCTGCTGCACATTAGAATTGTTGTGCAAAATCACACGAAACTGGACAGGCTCGAACCCTTCTTCGGACGGGTGATGGGTTGATGATGCCTGCCCATGAGGCCCGCATCCGCAACAACACTTTATGGGCGGTTATGTTTCAATGCGAAAACCCTTCCTCGCACACGGCCACGGTCAAGTTATGTTTCCTGTTTCGCAGTGTGAAATAGAACACGTTGCTAGCAACCGTACACCCTAACATCCGTCCCAAGACCCAACGCAGAAATACAAAAATAAAATAAAAGAATCTGATCCACACACACTCACCGTACACGCCTCTGCGCCGTGTGGACGTAGTAAATGAAAACGAAACAAAAACTGGATAACTAGTTCACGGTGCCATCGGTGTGGCTTGCCGTTCCCGGGCTGCTCACCGGGGGAAGGTATCCCTTGGAGGGTGCATCTTATCAGCTTCCCCTTTCTTGGACCACTTATTGCTCTGCAGAGAAGTGACCGAGGTGAATCAATGTAATTCTTCCTTCTTTGCTTGGACTTAAAAATAGCTGCCGAGAAATATGTTCCACTGGAAGAGGCAGCGCATAACTGGATTAGCCTGACTGTTTTGCCATCATATCAAAATCAAATCTGACTTACATCACTTTGCGCCGAACGATGCAACGTGATCGTCAAACATGATCTTGTTTTTTTTTGCGTTCCTTTCTTTCGCAGCATGTTTTGTTCTTTCCGTTCTGTTGGCAGGCTACAGAAAACATGCAAAAACTAAAGGATAATCCTACCCCAACACGTGATGGATTGAGTGACAGCGGTTGTGACGTGATGGCATTCAGCGTAATGGAATGAAGCCGAGGTACCGGAGGGGGAGCAAGAAAAGCGTAACAAGAGCGTCCCTTTTTGCTCTCTTCTCCCAGTACGATCGTACGCTTCGTTTGCGGTCCGAAACTCTTCGCTCTCGCTGTTTGCAACGGGTTGACATGCAGATTACTTCATTCAAGGGGGGGGGGGGGGGGGGGAAATCATCAGTTGCATTAAGTGGTTAATTTTCTGTAGAATTTTTTAATTAAAATATTTGAAGCTTTATGGCCGACTGCTCGTTGGCGGTGGATCGGAGCTCGCGCGGGTTGAGTTGGTTTTGTTTTCATCCACCAGATCCACCAAAAGTACTCATGGTTCATTCCGTGCTGTATTGGGAGAGAAACGAGCTGCTAGGAAGTTTTGTATTTGACGTGTTACAACACATGTGTGTGTGTATGTGATTGCAAATGCAGATTGCTACTAGCAGTTGCAGAGCCCCTCCATTGCTCCACCGGGGTCGTCTGGTAATTGTGACCTTATGTTAAGGCAGCACACTGCACAGGGCAGTACCAGGACATGGATTGCATAAATTTATGCAATACACACTTGCAATTATCCTCGAACGCTCCTCGCCCTCGGAAGGATGTCTGACATTGCTCGGGAGAGTGTTTGGGGCACAGGAATGGAAATGGGTCGTACCATGTCGTGTGAATGGGTGAGAAAAAGTAAAGCAAAAAAAAACACAACGATGCACACTCAAACTCTCTTTCTCTCTCTCTCTCTCACAAACACTGCCGGTATAGTTCGGAATTTATCGAGCGGAAGTAACAATCGGAAAATGTTGCCTGTAGATTAAAATATAGCGATAAACTTTGGGGGCAGCTGTAAATTTTCACCAACGCCAAGTTTGCATCTTAATGATCATTAATGCAGTAGCCAACTTTGTGCCGAGATGTATTGCATGTTTGGCCATTGTTTTTGATGTTGCGTTTGCTTCGGGGGCTGTGTTGTTGGTGCGGCTTGCCGGGCTTGCCCGGGTGGAGATGAAGCCAGCTGTAATTTAAGTTGTGAGAAATGGTAAAAAAAGAAACTCAATTAAAACGTAGTCAAAGCAATAAAATTATACGTGCAACAGATGTAGTAAGGTTATAAGTAAGGTAAAACTATTGTAACACTAGCCTTTTAATAGAGTTCACATAAAATAATGAAACCATCATAACTTTACTACAAAATTAAATTCCTTCGTATATTTCTCCCATCACATTCCAGATGAAGCGATGACATACCTCATCATAACCTATTAACAATCATTAGCATCTTCCCCTCCGATCATGCCACCCCAATGTTGCTCAGGATCAGCTCATTTCCTTTGGGGCCGAGTGGACCATCTTAATACCGAAATTATCTTCACCTCACCAACCTCGAAGAATCTGTTCTCATCAGCGTATATCATGAGATTAAATTTATCATTCACATTTCGTCGATCGTCGTTCGTCGTTTGTCCATTTGTCAGGCTTGCAGCAGCACTCGGAACGATCGTCAAAGAAACGGGTTGATCGTTTGATCAGCAACAGCAGCAGCAGCAGCACATGAAGCCAAACGGGAAGCTATGCTGCCGTCCATCGCGCTGCCCATCATTAGGCGGACAATAATAATTAAAACTAACGATCAATATTTTTCAACAAATCCTGCTCTTGCATGCGGTTTGAGCGTATTCCAATCGCTATCGCTTTAAAAAAAATGCGTCGAAAAACCATCGTCGTTTTGTGTCATTGCTTTTTTTCCATTCCGTTCCGTGAAACAGTGATAGCAATTCATTTCCGTACAGAAAAAAAGAAAGAATGAAACCGGCACCTGTCAGTGGGCTAAATCTATCTTGCATTTGCCTTCCCGGTGGTGTATGCGTGTGAACCAAGTGTGTGCATCTCCCACGCTAGGTTCTCGCACTTGATCTAAAAAACAAGCAGCAATTATCATGTCTGCGAAGCATCGGATCGAAGCGCGCTAACGATCCCTGTATGCGCCCTCGTAAATCAATCGCGATCGAAAATTAATTTCTTTATTAAATGCATCGTTTGGCCCAGTGCAACTGCACGGGAACGTCACGGGATGCAGCATGCAAAACCATGCTCGGCGGAAATGTGTGAAAGTGTATGTGCGCACGTTTGCTGCAAATAGAGCCCCGGACACATGAGTCACTACCGATGTGGCGAGCTTGTGCCACTAAGATGAAGTGTTTATGGGCACGCAATCCGAAAAACGTCATCATTTAACTCGACCGGGAGGGATGATGGCGATGCCGTTTGCAGACTGCAGTGACTTACAAGCGATGAGTTATTCGAGTTAATAAAACTAAACTTCAAGCGCACTGTACAGGATGAATGTTTACACAGTCATCCGGTTAAAGACACTACAAAGTTGAGCGCACAATGCCTGAACCACTGAGGCCGGCATTGAAGCGCATCTTGTTCATCCCATATCGAGTGCATCGTGCATCGTTTTTCGCAGAATTTGAAGCCTCCCTTTTTTCGTGCCGGCAAAAGCAGTTTGGCAAGATTTAATTCTTTCAAAGTGACTTAAACTACCCGGCTGGGATAGCGGGAGGGCGGGAAAAATACGATACATCCTCAACCGTACGGAGGCGAACCCATCACTCGATCGCACAATGCACCACCGGCTGATAAGCAGTCGCGATTCATCCGTATTATTTTTTTCGCAGTAACAAGAAAAGCAAACTCTCCCGAAGCCCTTTTTAACTTTACCGATACTTGGCTTTTTTCGGTATTGTTTCATTTTCAATAAATTATCGATTGTTCCAGTCCGGAGCCACTCCTGATCGCACATAATGGTAAATCTATGTCCCGAAATGCTGAGAAAGACGTTCGCCGCCGGCTTCGTGTGCAGGGTGCATTGCAAAACCCCCTTCTCCCATTATGTCTTCGATTCGTTTGATGCTGAAGAAATGCTGCTGCTGCTGTTGCTGCTGGCGTGTCCACCGGCATCGTTCTTGCATACGGCTGCTTGTCGCGCAAGCTCACCTGTCGTGGCTCTTCACCATAAATCCTGCCCCGGCTTCGGCCTTCGCTTTAAGCAGATCATGCATCCCGGTAGATCGCGCGCCTTCATCCTTTTGTTTCTGCTGCTGCTGCTGCTGCTGCTGCTGGACGAGTTTTGTTTATCGTGAGCGTTGGCAGCGTTGTGCCAACCGTTCGCGATTAATACTATTTACCGATACCGTCACGAACTGAATTTGCTTGGACGTTTTTGCCCGAAATGCCAAGGAATGCCGAAAAACGGGCACCACGGGTCTTCTCGGAGTGTGTTTACGTGTGTCTGTGAGAAAAGTCACATGCAATCGGGTGAGCCGTGAGCTGGACCGAGAATCCAATCAGGCTGGATTTCGCCTGCCCCCGACACCCGGCTGCGTCCTGCCTCGGTAATCGGCAAGCACGGCTAAGGGACGGCAGAAGGACAATCTAAAATGCACCACCGGTTTAAAACAATAAAGGCAGCGCATAAATCTTGCCGAATTCGTGGACCCGCGATAGCATCAAGAATTTCTGACGTCACGCGTGTGAAACTTTCAATCGGTCGGTTGGTTTGGATCGTTTTTGAGTATTTGAAGCATTTTCGGGGGTGAATTGTATTGTTGCCTTTATTCATTTTAATCTTTATTTAACAAACAAAATGTAAACAAACACGTATTTAATCAAAACATCCCTTTTCTTTAATGTTTTCCAGAACTTTTGTGCAATAACATTGAATTCAAAGCCAGTTGAAAGCTAAACAAAAACATAGTTCCTTAAGAGATTTGAAAGATCTGAGATCACATTGTAACGTTTACTAATTTCTACCTAAGATGACCGCTTTACAAGCAAGCAATTGATGTTCCCTCAGGTACTTCAAGCAAAACATACTGTTTAATTTAATAAACATACACTAACAACGTTATAAATACCAGTCCACCCGTTTAATGGACTGCTTGAACGCTTGCTCTGGCTTCCCCTTGTTCAATGTTGCAGCTTTTTCCTTCCCAAAAATGCTACCGTTTGGCCATGCAGGCTCCATGGAATGTAAAACACCATGCAACATTCATTTACGATAAACATGGCCAAACCTCCAACAGTGAGGTTGCACTGTGAGGTTTTTGCTTCCCGGGGAACGAAGGCAAGAGAGACAGAGAGAGACAGAGAGAGAGAGAGAGAGATATTGTAGAAATAGAAAACGAATGCAATGAATTGTACCGATCGCATCGGGGGAGGGGGGTTTCGGAAGGGACACTCGGTACACGCGCAACAAGTGTCTTTCATTTTAAATGCCCTCCTTTCCCAAACGGCATACGGTACAATTTTTCCCTTTCAACGTTAAATCCAAACCGCCCCCACCTGCCCCAAACCGATGTGCCGATGTAGCTTGTTCACATGTAGTCCCAACCCAACCATCGCCTTGCTGGGGTTTGGTTTGTTTGTCTTCTTTTTTTATCCCAAAATCACATAAAAACTGCAAGCGCAACTAACCTTCCAAAGGGCTGGAGACAAGAGACTCTTCTTCAACACCACCCACCAAAAAAAACGCTCCTGCTGAAGTGCGTCGGTCCAGAGAGTCATCACATTTGTGGCAAAACAAGTAAACATCCTGCTCTGGTGTCTCCTACGGCTTTTCCTGATGCTTCCTTCAGTACTAGCCTTCTACTTCCTGTCACACGTTCACCATCACAAAAGGGCATCAGAACTGCAAGAACTGCATCCAACACTCCAGCGCACACACGCACACACTCTGCATGCTCGGGAGAATAAACGACTTCACTTTCAATAATAGAAACCAATAACAGGCCGGCCAGTAATAGACGTCCTATTAAGGTTTATTATTTTATACCATCCCTTGTACCCGCTGCGCAACCATCGTCTGCTGCATGCTAAACAAACTGTAGTACATCTCGGCCCCCCCCCTTCGGCGAGGCGCTCGTCTGTGTCCAATTCATCTGTTAAACAACAAAAAACCACATGCAGACGACCGTCCGTTGTCCCTTTGGTACATCGTTCGGAAGCGATTCATTTCGGGCCCCAGTATGCCCATGAATCTATTACAGTTTGATCCACGCACACCGGGCTACTGCGTTCAAACGCTCAATTGCATCAACGTCCAGTGACGATGGTCCGGCATTCGGTCCCAACACGTCCTAATGCATCCTGCACTACGAACGGTGAGAAACGAATCATTCTTGCGATTTATTTCCCAACAACCGTCCCCACTGGATGGATGAAATCCACCCGGAGGGGTTTTGCTCCGACAAAAGTGAAGCCGCCGGCTGCATCTTTCTCCCACCCACGTGTGCTCAATTTTCGGTAGCGTCCGAGTGCACTCCGTCACTTGGCGGCTCATTCTTTCATGCTCTCGATGACTTCAAATCTCTGCCAATTTGCAGCCAAACGTTTGCTTTCCCGCACGCTCTACATGGGAGGCATGGGGCACGCGCGACAAACCAAAACTACTGACTGACAGCTGGCCTCGGAAAGCATTATTGCATCCTGCGAAACGACGTCCTCACCGTTAGGCGGGTAAATCTTTAGCATCATCGTTATCGTTCCGCAAGGCGTACGACAGCGAGAGACACTCCACCGAAAAAGGGAGCGCTAGCGAGCAACACTGTACGGCTGTAGTCGCGTACTAGGAGATCTTTCGGGTGCATCGTGAAGGATACGTTGACCACACGTTGGCTGGCTAAAGATAGATGACCGCACCGACAATGGCCGGCAAGCGGCCGGCGTACCGCGATGCATCTGGTCGTACACGCTTCAAATTGAATGACTGTGTTGTTCCCCTGTGTGCACGCGCAGCAAAGCAAAGCAGACAGGACAGGGCGTATTGTGCGTTTATGCAAATACATATTTCCCGTTGATGCAGTTTAAATGCCATCCATCGTGTCTCGATGGATGCCAACCCCGTGCCAGTAGGGAGTAAGGCATCCTGGGCCTGGGAAACGGTTGAGCCTGAACGGTCCGAACGCTTTGCTTTTCTCCAAGGGTTTGTCTTCATTCCTAATGGGAGGAAAGGGTGGTCCCCGGTATACGACGAAGATGTCAACTCGTACATTTGAATGCCTTCCTTTTGCCTAGCTCAGTGCTTGTTTTGATACCGTACTAACCTGCTGGTTAGATGGATCGCATACATGACAACGATTGGGGACCACTTGGAGTGCAGCACAACTGCAGCAAACGCAAACGCAATGTACGACATGATTCGGAAATGTGTTTCCGAAACAGCAGGAACAAGATCGAAAGAAGAAGGATAGGAACGGTAGTAGCAGCAGCAGCCGAAAAAAAACGCACGCATAGAGGAACCGACCGTATCCTAACGGTGGCAACCATATCAAGAGTGTCCGAGGCCGCCTTCGCACTGCAAGCCAATCGTAAAACAATCATACTGAAACAGAAACAATGAAATAATCATTGTGGTTTTAAGGTCCGAAAGATTGAATTGTTTCAGGTTGGGGGGATGGAGACGGACGAAACCGAACCCGTGCCGGGAATGCCCGGAGACGGACGAGCCACTAAACAAGACTGATGAATTTTAGGGCAGATTAGGTACCGGCGTGCTTACCGGTCTGGACTGTTGGAGACGTGTTGGTAAGGTAAGATTTTATGACTCCAAAGCCCCCTCCATCCAGAGGCTCCATGCCCTTGCACATGAAGTGGAGATACGTGCGTTTTACGTTTGGCATGCTGTGAATGTGAAACGAACGCATCATGTCGGCTCTCGGTTGGAGAACGCACGACGACGACGATGATGATGATGATGATGCGTCTGCATGTCTGCATGCTCAAGTGTCGGGCAAAGAGTGGACACCGGGCACTAATGGCACTAAATAGTTAAAGGGATCAATATTTATGATGCCATTTGATAGAGCTGGTAATAATTTACGGTGATTTATTGGACGAACATAATTGTTTTAAGTATCCGGGTTTTTTTTTCTGGTGTTGCTGTTGCGTGTAGTACAAAGTAAATCATGAGTGCGATAAGGTTAATGGGGATCGTTGGTAATGTTTACCGTAATTTTAAAGTGAAAGAGTCATGTAAGGAGAGGGCTGTGTATTTAAAGCGTTTCGTACACTATTGTAAACTAGAAAACTGTTACTGTGCCCTTATCCCTTTTAAGATCGTGTCAGCTGCTTGCATTTTATAGCCGTTTTCGAGCAGCTATCAAAGTGTGTATAATATTCAGGTATGTTTATCCTATGGCGTATGTATTAAAAAGGTTGATTTTTATCGCTTTGTGTATTCGACAAATTGCCAGAAAGCTTGTATGAAAAGAAAATTTTATCCGTCTTGTCAAAAAGTGACGTCCAAATTTAGTTATAAGACACAGGCTATGAAATCACCTGGTCTACATACACTTCGATGCTAGATTTCACCACCTGCTCTCTTTTATGCACCTTGGGATAAATGTAAACATCACCGTGTTTTCGAGCAGGTACTCGAATCTCATTCTAGCTTTGAGGCTAGAATAATCTAGGCTGAAATGGCAGGCTAGTTTTGTGTGTGGTTTTGTATGGAATGTTGACATAATTTCATCCGCCAACTGTCAAACTCCATGTAAAAAAGTTGGCAAGTATCGTGAAAGGCCCCACTATTTGTATTTTTAATATCATTTATGCAACTTATCTTAGTAATTTGACCGAAAAATGAAGACTGAGAAAAGCAATAAATAATTTGGTTTTTCAATATCTCGAAATGTAAATGTCTCGAGCAACACATCAAAAACAGAGTACTAAACATATATGTTAAAGCTCAAACTTTTCTTTCGCGTCCTAAATAAAACTATTTTGAAGGCTTTACACGTTGTGGTAAGCATTATGGTCCGAAGAGATACTAATTAAACACTTTTTCCCTCTTTTGTGACAACTTCAACATACAGCCATGAACATTTTTTTGCACACTCCGAATCCACAAGTGTAAATTCCTCGTGGTCTGATTATTTTTATTTCCCGCACCAAATCGCAACTCCCGCCGCCCTTCGAATCGGTTGTTGTTACCCGAACCAAATTTTCCCTTCATTCCCGGCAAAACCTTCACGGAATGAAGAAATGTGAAACGTGAGTACAAAGGTACCATTGCTCCCTTTTATTTTTTTGTTTTTGTTTCCTTGTTTCGCTTTTCACTTCCTTGTGTCCGTTGCGTTGCACCATATATTGCACCTTTCCACCAGCCACCGGGCAAACATGGGGCCGTGAGTTCGTGTACGTTGTCCCGGGCGGAAGACAATCGTGTACTTTTAAATTAATTAAATATGTTAAACACAAATCTTGTTAAACGCTATCAATTTGTAGTATCACCCACCCGACTGGGGAATCGTTTGTGTATGTGTGTGTGTGTGTGTGTGTGTGTGTGTGTGTGTGTGTGTGTGTCTGTGTAACCGCAAACGCTTTTCCGATACCACTCCCGGGGGCTACCGCACCGAAAACTGGCACGCCGCAACAACACCGCAACGACCGCTCGGTCGCTCTTCGAACGCACACCCGGTACGTCGCTTGCTGGTTCCGTTTGGCAAGGACCCACCGAGGTAACGTACATGCAATGCGTACATGCTTTCTTGATTTGAGAGTATTAGAACCGAATGGATTTCACTGGAAGAAAGAAAAAACATAAGCGAAGCCCAAATGCAGCGTAACTCGACGGCAGACAACACACATACACACACACACTTACCCAATGGTTTAAATTGATTCGAGTGAAGGTTTGTCGTTACGTTTTCGAACTCCCCCAGACAAGGGTGGTAAAGAATAAAATGAAGCGAAAAAAAATCAACATGTGTGTGTTGTTACAATTTTAACTCCTCGAGCTGACTTTACTTGAATTGTATCAATTCCTACGCATCGCATTCAGCACCCCAAAACCACTGGTTAGTCTTCTGGACACACGGGCACCGATACCGAAGATACTGCTCTGCCGGGTTCCCCGAATCGTCTGGGACCACACCGAGCCAAAGTGTGGTAACAAAACGGGTGCACCATAAATTTAAATTCTTTTCCTGGCCCACCAAACCGACACTGCTACAAGGGTTGTGCAAAAACGGAGTTAATACTTTGGCTGCGGTGCGTAGTGCCACCGGATAGCAGCACGTCACACCGTTGTCCCCGAAACGAAATGCATATCGAATCCGTGTTTTGCCATTTGTGATTATTTACCCAGCAAAACAAGCTCATTTGACTGTCCTTTTTTTCATTTGGCAATGCCTACACTACCGAAAACGGAATGTCCCGCCGAGCACGAAACACACACTCACACACAAGAGGCAGCCCGTCGTGCCGTTTTTGGGCATCAGTCAAAGCGATCGCGGTAGAAAGTTTTGTCAACGTATGTTGTCTTAGACCTGTCAGTTCTGCCGTTTGTGCACGATTTACTGCTCCTCCCGGCACACAGCCTGCTTCCGAAGTGAATCATCCCGCCGCGGTGGGTATGGATTGGACTAGTTTTGCACACTGATTTATGAGCAGGTCGGAAAGCGATGTGTGCAGAAAGTGATTGGGTGATCCTGAGAAGCGTTAACGGAAATTGAAAGAGAAAGTTGTAAAGGTGCCACCATGTTGAGTGATGTTAGGGGATGTTTTATGGTGGGTCTGTGCTGTGAATGTCGAGCAACAAAAGCAACAAACAACGACAGGCAAAAAAAAAGGCTGCCAATGAACCCAAATCAGGTTTATGGCAAATCTATCAACTCATTTGCATTCTTTTCGCAGCAGGAAATAGGGGCAAAAATAAAGGTCAAATTTTGGGAATTTTGTTTAGATAACCATATGCGGATTGCATCGGCACAACTTTTCATCATACAATAGCAACGGTCTATTGCAATAATGTCAAGAAAAATGTCACATCACAAACATGTATTCATGACTTCAAGACTCGCTTAACCTCAGTTTCAACAAATGTCGACAAATTGCATTCTGTCAACTCAAAACCCTCGTTCAATCGTTGACCATCGATAAGCAAAAAGCAGCCAGCCTGCCAGCGAGTGATTGAATCATTATGCTGCTCACTTGCGTCACCGTCAAAGTGGTACAAAATAACTCTTCCTGCAGGACATTCGGCACACGTCGTTTAACGACCCAGATCGTCCAGCGCTACACACAACGACGACGACCAAGTAAAACATCACTTCAACCTCATCGATTCGAACGGACGAGACAGAAACGATGCAAAGCTAACCAAAAAACAATTGATCTCATCCGTACAACAGTGCAGCAAAAAACGGCCTGTGAGTTGTTCCGGAACGCTCGGGAACTAGCGACAGGAAAAAAAAGCAAACCCCGCTCACTGGATTGCTGCAGTTTTGAGGACATTGAAATGGGGAAGCGTAACAAATTGAGACCCCATCAAAGGCAACGACCACAGCACACGGTCGGGGTGGATCTGCTGGACGTCACAGTCAGCACACGCCTTTGTGTCAGCGCAGTGAAAACTGCATCGAAGAAGATGTGCAACGTGTCAGCAAGTGTGGATGGACACTTTGGCACTGTTGTTGTCCCCCTCCCCTGATCCGGTGGTGCGATCCAAGTGATTGACGGGCTGGTACAACCGCAGTCATTATCTGTGGCACTATTTTTCCCTGGCCCTGTGCGTGTCCGTTGCGTGTTTATCGTTCTCCGCCAGTGTTCCCCGATGCATTTGCAGCGCGAAAGGTGCGAACGCTGATTGATGAATTACCGTCACTGAAATGGGGGGTTAAAGAAGGAAGAAGAACTAAAAAATATGTCAAAACCAACATTCGCCTGCATTTCTTGCTTCCTTCCGCAGCCACGGTTTGTTTGTCGCATAGTTTCCTGTTTCTTTGTTCACGCTATCCGTACAGCCTTCAATCATTCACCACCATCACCCAGATGGAAGGCGAACCGGACAGGCGAGCGAATGTGTCATCCGTTGCTAGTGATGCGATTTATTGCTGCATTAAGATTCATGATAAATTAATGTAATTTTATTTTTTTTATCAAATAATGAGGCAAACATTTCGCCGGCGATGCAGGACGGTGTGTAAGCCAACGGGTTCGAGGCTCGAGAAAGTAAACAGAAACTGCATTCGGATGGCACACGGTGCACGCTCGGTACGCGGCCCGAGGTTCCGTTGGCTGGGGTGCGGTTTTGATTGATTTATGATGGACAGTATAAATCATTGTGAACGGTGTTAGCGCTCGCCCGCTTGCAATCGGACGGATCGCGAAAATGCCGAATGATTGAACGTTGTCACATCGCGAATGGGTCAGCTGTGTCACGCCAGAGATAGCGAAAGACATTCTCATGCGGAGGAGTTTTTTTGTTGTTGTAGTTGTTTACTGCAACGGTGAATCATTTGTTTGCCATGATGCCTTTCTGTCGGTGTTTGATTCTGAAGAAAGAAAGAAAAAAATCTTGTTTTACGGGATTATTCATGATTGAGCCACACGTTGGAATTTAACGATGAGAGTGCTAAACTCAAAGAATTCAGACATTGCATCGTGTCGTAATTTGTACCACTTCAATAGTTTTGGAAATTGAAACAATTAATTCGAGTACTTTTGGTTTAAAGTTGGCTGATAAAATACACTTTACACAAAACAACATGTTATTTGAAAGATAACGCTAAATCGATTCATGCGATGCTCCATGTATTCTTCATTGATCAATCTTGAAGTAAACAACACATGTAAGCATTAGTTGTACTTGTATGGAATCAAACCACTACAGTAGAACGACTTTGAAATCCTTTTTGCTGGAGAGATAAAGAGATACACGTATGTACTCCATTTCTAAAGACATGGTAAGTCCTTAGGGTAATAGTGCAGACACCGTAAATATATTTTTTAAAAGTCCACCAATTTAGCTATTGAAGTTTATTTTTTCCAGTTTCCCATTAAAATACTTCATGAATCTAAATTAAGCGGTTTTGGAGTCTTAACTGCTTCCACACGAATCTAGTGTACCCTGCTGGATCATTTCTTTCAGATGTGGGTGCGTTTACCGTAGCTTCAGAATTTACAATGAAGACTTTGCTTTATTAAAATACCTTTTTTTGTTTCATTATGTGTTTTTTAACCATATTAAGATAGAACAGTGTTTTGCCAGGAACTATATGCGCGTACTGTAGCCTTGACGTCATAATTTAGAACATGATTATGCCTTTTCGAGAATCCCTAGCCATACAAACGATATTGTTAGAACTGTTTCAAGCTCAAACTAGTTGTTGACATTATCATTTTTGATAAGTGGTATGTATTCCTTATCTCTATTAACAAATTGTTCTCTCATTTCGTATTCTTTTTTCTTTTAAATATTTGTCTAAAATTATCCTGCGCAATTGAATTTCCTAGCGTTTTAAATTTCTTCTTCTTCTTCTTCTTCTTCTTCTTCTTTGGTACAACAACCGTTGTCGGTCAAAACCTGCCTGTACCACTAGTGGGCATAGCTTTCAGTGACCTATGGATTACCCATAGCATTCGGGGATTGAACCCATGATGGGCATGTTGTTAAGTCGTACGAGTTGACGACTGTAGCACTTAAATTACTTAATTTTACTTAAATCCTCATCCATGACATAAAGCTGACATGCATATTCAACTTTCTACTAACGACACACGCGTAGCACCCTTCACCTACGGTTCAGCATAACGAAAGATCACAGAACACATTATATGCTGAGTTTGTATAAAATGTGTCAACTCTGATGGAGCAACATTCACCAAAATCGGTGAGATAGATTTCAACTAGGGACAATAAGGGAGCTTTCAGCGTTTTAGATCCTAAATTCAGATTTACACTGTATACTATACCCTCAGAACAATCATGCACACGATCAACGATTAGACAATCAACAATCAATAAACGAATTCAAACGTAATGCACAAGCGTTTCAAAATAAAACCAACTTCGGTGACTAGTTTTGTCTCGCTTCAGTCCTAAATTACTAAACAATAAAACGTGACATTCGCATGACATATAAACTACGGCAGTTCCACAACACAACGCGGCCACAACAACAATCCCAACCCCCAATTCGCACCGAAAGGGAGTCGGCGGAAGCACACTTGACGCCGTAATAATATATTAATAGCGCTTGCAGTTCGGTGCAGTTAGTTACATCGCCCCGGCACTGATGTAAATCAACTCCCTCAGGAGATTATAATCGCTTTTCCTGAACTACTTGCAGGTTCAGGACGGTGTATAGCGCGGAGGCTGAGGAAATTTTATTAGCACAAACTCGCCGAACATAAAAATCCTGCAACCTATCCTGATCGTATTGGCCCCCCGAAAACAAACGCATAGCATCATATCCGCTATACATGTGTGTATGTCCTATGTCTGTGTGTGTGCGCGGATACCTGCAAAACTGTTCGAGCTGAAATCAAAAACTAAACGAATTATCAAAACATTTCGATGACGATTGTTCTGGTTACGGTTGAGTTACAATCGTTGGAAAATTGCAAATCGTAAGCACCTGCGCCCTTCGCCTGGCGCTGACCCACACCGGCACTAAAATTTCAATACTCTGTGTTTTTTTTGCGTGTGCTTGCGATGCCAACCAGCGCTAGTTTTGGAATTGATTGCACTTTTACGCAATCCTTCCCAGTTCCGCACCACAACCGCTGTTTTCCCGCAGCACAACAACCTCTCGAACACATCCGTTTTCACCGCTATTGATATTTATGAGCGGCAGCGGTTTAGTCACACAAAAACCCAACCCAAACCCTCCCCAACCGTGGGGGTTAAAAATCGTGTCCTCGTGTCGCCGGACATCGATGGAGGATTTACTTCCAAATGCACATCGACAGCGCTATCTGCTCCGGCTCTGCGTTCCACCTTCCCGTTTGCGTCACACCGCGTCGCATGCGGCATTAGCACACGGGAATGATTAGTGCAGTGCCCGCGTGCGTCGTATTTCAAATGTTGCAGTACAAATGTAGCCCACCTTTCCCACCTACTGCAACCCAACCGAACCGCGGACGGGCCTGGAAAATCACGGACACCGGCACTAGCCGGTCGAAATCGCGAAGCACACCATAAATCATCAAAATTTCATTTCTATTCACGCAATTTCGGTATTTATTGCAAACTAAATAATATTATTATAATATTGATAAATTATTAAAAGTACGATTTTAATCATCATTTATGTGGACAGTTTTCTATTGTAACATCGAAAGCGGCGCTGCTGCTGCTGGGTCGGTTCCGAATCGTCACGGTTCGTTGCATTCGCAATTGCACCCCGAGAGCTCGGGGGTAGTCTTGCGATTAGTCGAGAAATAATTTATGTCCAGTTACGCCAAGCACCAAGGCCTCACTTTCCTCCCCGAAAGCCCTTACCCCCATTTAGCTGTGTTGACACATACGCGACCTCGGCAGGATCTGGATGCGCCAGTGCTTTATTTGCCGTGCGAAGACAATTGCTGCAACCTTGTGTTTGGTGAGGTGTTAAATAGCGCAGCGCTGTGGTTTTTAGCCCAATTTAAATCAGCAGCAAAAATTGTGAACCCAAGTTTCATATTTTCAAGTGCACAAGGACTACATCTCCACCGCCAAAGACTGTGGCACTGTGTGTTGCCCATAATAATGTTCCTGTTTGCGGCATTACCGCAGCCATAGAATAACAGTACACGATGGCAGCCCATTATCTGTCAGAGTTATTTTTCAACTCATTTACCTTTGATTCACGGCACGGTCGCCAGCCCACGGTCCGTGGGGCCTGGAATGGAATGCGTGCACCAGAAACGGTCACTGCACCACAACCTCTGCGATGGACCCGCTTTTCGGAGGTCGTCTCTTGTTTGAAATAAAGCCTTTCAGCCCGTATGCAAAAAAGGATCCCCGTTGACACATTGATTAAAGTTATTGATGCAATTTTTCAGCTAATTTTATGACACCCGACGTGCCCTGGTCGGACGCAAAACGCGAATGCACCAATAAACGTCAACAAAATACGGCCAGATACAGTACGGCAAGAAAAAAAAAGCATAAAGATATACATACAGCTGCATTTCGGACGTTGGGCTTGAGAGAGTGCCCGACTTTGTCTTAATTTTGACACCGACAAAAGCTGATTGCAGCACAGCGGTTGTTATGGTTTTATTTTATACAGGTCCTGGAATACCATTGCACTGTGCTGAATGGTGTGCCTTTTGTTTTGGAAAGTAGTTCTCCCTTAATGCACAGAATTCTGGTTCCAGTTCTGGGACATAATTAAGAATTTATATGATGAAAGGTGATTATGATTTTTCATCATTGAAATCAAATTCTTGAAATTAAATTTCAGATTTAACTTGTGTTTTTTTTTTGTTTGATGTATCAAAGCAGTAAGTAACAACTGGGCACGAGATACACGAGAACACAAGAAAAGAGTGAGCAATCATTGGCAGTTTTTGTAATTCCGCATTTTATCATTCGCACCACTTTTGCACTAAACATTGCCATTTATCAACACGCACAATATTAACAGATGTAAATTGTAAATTTTACCATGAGTCAAGATAATTACTTCATTAGCTAAAAAACCCCTTGAATGTCATCGAACTACTTTTTATTTTAAAAAAAATCATTTCTTCAAAGACGCAGAATGCATCCCGGGATAACTTCTTAATAACCGCCGCCTAAGCGAGTGCGAAACCCAATGCAACCAGATCGCGGAACAGCATCCAAAGGGTGCATCTCCAGAACCTGAAAGCGGTCATCATTTGTCGTACTTTACGACCCGCACGATTCGATAAAAGCAATGCCGTCCAGTCTTCAACTTTCGACGTCGATGCGATCCAATGGTATCCGCATCCGCATCCCATCCCGTTTTGGCGACCGAATTGCATTTGCGGGGACAAAGTGACAAACCGATAGTTTGTGCCGCGTGAAAAGCCGCGTGTTTTGATCGTCGCCTTGTTCCAGCTTGTGCCAATTGTGAGGTCTTTGAACTTGTGGGGCGAGTGCCGGTGTGCTTGGTACCGAGCAACGTTTCTTAAGGCTCTCTACGGCTAAAGCTCACTCGCATCGGCGGCCTGCCTTGACAGAGTGCCGGTGGTGGTGCGGTGTGTGCGGTGCGACACCTTGCGCCTGACCGTGATTAAAGCCACACCGCAATCGGCCTGTTGCTATAAATCAATACCTTTATGTGTGTTAATCGAAAATGATCTAAGCACCGGCACCGTGTAGGAGCCGTAGGAAGAGCTTGGCGACTCCAGCACCAACCGGCAGCCGTTGCATACATGAAAAGCCTTATATTTATGCTCAATCAAGCTTGAAGGTTTTATGGTGCAACCATCAATCGGACTTCGCAGGCGCGCGCGCTCTGCGTTTGTGTCTGTGTCCAGTGAACTTTGTTGGCCATTTAGCTAATGCAACCTCCACATTAAGCTGGTTGACCCAAGATGTGGGGATGTTTACAATGTTTGAGCTGAAATAATATCCAACATGATTGTGCTGGCCGATGATTTAAATATTTGTGATGTTTACTGAAAGTTGATAGAGTTATTTATTTATTTAAATACGCAAATAATGTATGTTATGTATTTTTTTAATAATTGCAAGCCTTAGACAAAATTTTCCATTGACTATGTCATTAGTTGTAGATTAAAGTTTTATTTTTTAATTTTGCTTACTGATCATACCCGTTTTGTATTCAAAGTATTAAATTACAGCTTCAACTAAAAATTCTTAACTATTTTACCTGTGACTTAATAAAATAATTTACTAAAATTATCTCTCTGTAGGAGATGAATCAACCCAAAACATCCCCAATTTGCTATCATTCACATTCTATCTTAATTGTGCC
>KI920514.1:15273-27706 GCA_000473525.2 Anopheles melas | reverse complement strand
GTAATATCCATTTTCCTGCAGCATTACGAATTGATTCTGATGCAGATGCTCTCAAAACATTACAATTTGAAATTGCGCCTTATTCGTTCTAATCCATCCTGATTTGATAGTTTCACTGAGTTACTGAGTCATCGAATATAACTGGAAATTCCCCTGTTTCGCCCTCAAACATTCACAGACAAATGCGTGCTTGCTGATCGACATCAATCTCTAAATGGCATGTTCTACCGCTGCAGCACTAATTTGCTTGATCCTCTTACATCATCCACATTCCGCTGACGCTCTGTCAACTTCCGCATATCAGATGAAACGCGACTGCCATAAATCACTGCCCCGGCGCACGTTCTGCGTTTAGTTTTTGTGCGAACGAGCACCACCAACGGTATCAGCATGCGGTCGAGCAGTGTTTGGTTGATTGTGGTTTGTGCGGTAACAGCTGCATCTGCCAACAGTGAAGAACTGCTGCGGGGGAAAGAAAACTGTCTGCGGCACGATGATTTTCCCAGCCCGAACGAGTGCTGCTCGAAGCCTCAGTGGATCAACCGGTACGCGGTACGGCGGTGTCGGTACATCCATGCCGAGGTCGATGGGAGCCGGTACGAGCGAGGATCGGTAAGACAGACTTCCTGGTGAATCCCACTCCAAGCAAAAAAGTATAACCATGTCCTCTTCATCTTCGCAGTGTGAAGCAAAGTGTGGCCTGTTCAAGATCAACATGACGATGACGGATCGCATTCATCGGGTGCGTGTGTACCGGCCGCGGTTGCAAACACGCGGCATCGATCAGGGCTGGATCAACGTTGTGCTGAAGGCGCTGAGCTACTGCAAGCCGAAGGTAACGCAGCTGCAGGGCCGGCATGTTCGAACCGACGAGGAGATGGAGCAGTGTGAGATCGCGGAGGACATCTTCGGCGACTGTGTGCAGGCGCAAATGTTTATGGTGAGTTGGAGGGGTTCGTTGCTTGTTGAGTGGAAGACTCCTGAAAGAAATGTGGTATTTGATGTATTTTTTACCTCTCAGCACTGTCCCCGGGCGACGTGGATTGAGTCGCGATCGTGCCAGACCATGCGCGACCTGCTATCGGCGGGCTGTCCGTACAAAACGCTCGGCGAGGTGGTGGTGCTGAACGACGAAGGGTACGTGCGGGACGATCGGATACTGGAGGAGGAGTACGATCGGCCGTACCGTGGCGGGGGGAGAACGGAAAGTCCTCGCTACGATTACGACGATAACGATGGGTACAGTAGGGCAGGGCAGTATGATCAGCGGGGAGGCAACTATCCGAGAGGGACGGAACGTAACCAGAATGGAAACGGGTACGGCACGGGTGATGATCGAGGTTATGTGGTGTAGAAAGAAAGAAGAAGGAAGAAGCGCTTTAACGACCGTTTTGAATGAAAGTTGCATTCAAGTCATCTTTGCAAGGGTTGCAAGTTGCACCCAATGTTGTATGCTCGGTCCAAGCACATGCGTCAATTGAAATGTTCTTGGAAAGGGAAATTTTTGCTTAAATTAGTAAATTTAGAAATAAACAAAAAAAATAGGAAAAAGTTGTTTTAGTTGTGCCAATCTTTGTCATGTTGTTTGAAAGAATGTTAAGAAGCTTTTCATTATTAGATTTGCTAAAAATCGAATTTTGCAGCGATTCTTCTAATAAAAGTTCTAAAAATGGCCTAATTGGAGAAAACATTTAGGAGAAAACATTACAAAAAAATACATACAAAACCATTTCATTTCATTGTTTTAGTTGGTTTTTATTTTAAAAATATTCTTCAATCAATTTTCAATCCGCTGGCCATCCCAAAAACCCAACGCGCGCGCGTGTGTTGTGTACACTGGCAATTCATTTAGCATTTTATACACCTGCGGTGGGCTTGTGGGAGAAGGTTGGTACTTCCCCCGCTCCCTCTCTATCGACTAACTATAAATAGCTGCTCAACACTACAATATATATATACATCGGCACTACCGCACACGAAATCAAGCGTGTACCCGTCTATCTTTCCTAGGTTGGTGGCGTGGTGGCGGTTGCGCGTGCCTTTCTGTTCCATTAATTTTCTGGCGTAGAGCTAGATTTTGTAACATTTTGTAACGCACGCACACGCGCTCGCACGGTTTGTAAACGATTGTTTGCTAAAGTATGTATGACTAAGCGCAGGTACAGGATAATACAGATCTTAACCCTAAAAAGCCTAACGTACGCACGCACACTGCTCTATGTTCAACACTCATTCACTCGGCGGATGGACGCGCATCGGTTTACTAAGCCACACCGACGCCTGTCACCATCCGCCATACGCAACCAATCCGCATGCCCGTTCATACTTATTCGGTGAGGTAGTCATTTCGTTCTGTGCGGGAGGGGGGAGGGGGGGGGAGAGGGCTTTATAACGCTACACACAAGCGCCGACGACGGCCGTGTGCCCTTAGTGCCTACCCTACTATCGTACTACTAAGCTACTATATGTACACTGGGGGAGGGAGAGGAAGCTGCTGCTCTGTGTGTTTGGCAGCAGGTCAAATAAATATCAGGCTTTCGCTTACACTAACCAATCTGCGTCCACTAATAGTACACACGACGAAGAAATACTGGGAACACTCAAGAGATGGAGCTCTGAGTGTGTGTGTGTGTGTGTTGGAGGAAGCATTTTCCCCCGTTTTTTTTTTGTCAGTCCGTTTTTGCTCGGGAGTATTCACAGGTGCGACGGAGGTTGGGTGGGGAGGGGGAGATTCACCCGCTCCTCGTCTAATATCAGCTGGTTTTGTTTGGGAAGCGGTTTTGGCTCACTTGCTGGCAGGCAGGCAGGCAAACGCCGGCTGACATAATAAATACTGGAAACCCTGCAATCTACTGGCTCATGGCGGTGCGGCAAACGGAGGGCCAAGCGGGGGTAAGGGGGCTTTAACGCTTAAGTACGATCTTTTGGCTTGTTTTGGAATGCTCTGGTCGAAGCGCCGGCTCGGAGGAAGGCTCGCCCTTGCGCTGCTGCTACGTCACCTGCTGCGTCAGCAGATTCACCAGCTCCGCGTGGTCCATGTTATTGAGCGTCTGCATGTCGACGCCGAGTGCCGTCGCGACCGCATCCATGTCCAGCCCGAACGAGGCGAGCAGCTCGAGGAACTTCATCTCCTCGCCGGTCAGCGGATTGGTGAGCGTCGGACAGGAATGGTTGCATTGGGGCCAGCTGCACCGCTCCAGCAACCGCAACGCGCACTTCTTTGGTTCCGCAATGTCCACCACCGCCTGGGGCGCTCGGTTACGGCCCCCACCGCCGCCGCCGCCGCCTCCCCGTGCCTTACGATTCCGGTTGCGGTGTCCGTTCAGGCGCTTCTTGTTCTGGTTGCGCAGCTTGTGCGCGGCCGGTTCGTTCGTGGCGGTAGCGATCTCCTCCCGGTGCCGGTTGCGCTTCGGTTGATTGCTGCCGTTCGGTTTGCTGGTAGCAGTAGTGGTAGTGGTAGTACTATTATTTTTTGGCATTCGTTCTAGCTTAGGAACTTTCGGGCCGTCGGGCTTGCCGTTGGTCTGCTTCAGGCGCTGGTTCTGACGCTTCCGTCGCTCCTGGCGCCTGCGTTCGCGCTCCTCTTTGGTAAGCTTCGGACGGGACGGCCGCTCCGACGCCGGCTCCACACCAACCGGAGCGTTTTGTTTCTGTTGTTGTTGTTGTTGCTGCTGTAGCTTGTTCTTCCTGCGCGCACCGTTGTGCTTGCGGTGCAGCTTCTGCGGGCTACGGTTGATCGAGCGCCACTGGGACTGGCGCTCGTCGGCGTTCGACTGCTCCCAGCAGCGCAACGCGTCGGCCAGCGTGATGTCGTCGATCCGGATCTTCATCCAGTCGCGCTTGGTCAGCACCGAGTGGCCGATGCAGGACGGCGCAAACACGGCCGACACGTTGTTCAGCGATTCGCGCAACGCACCGCCCATATCGTGGATGTAGTCCCACTGCTGGGGCGTCACCGGCGCACCGACACTGTCCGCCCGCATCTGCGCCTCATCGAACAGCCACTGGAACACGAACAGGGGAGCTACAAGAAAGGGACAAGAAACAAACGGGGGGTTGTTAAACATTGCGCTCGTTTAGAAGGTTTGTTTTGCTTACATTTCAGTGTGTTGTACAGCCGGTGGCCAAAGTAGCAGCGCCACGGTTCTTTCGAGTGTTCGGCTACGCACGCTTCGGGCAGCGCACCGTCCCACATACGCCAGCCCTGCCGGACGGCTTCCGAGGCGGCCACCGCGCCGGGTGTGTACGGTTCCCGGTCCAGGAACCATCCGGAGTCGCTAACACCACGCACGCTCACCTTCAGACCTGGCAGGAGAAGCAACAGAAACGAATGCGATCAGAACAACGTAAACGTAAACAGCTGCCTTGCGAGCAGTGTGCGCTGCGCGTTGCATACATTTGGGCGGATTTGTGCTTTCGCTCCGCTTGCAGGGCGGTTTCTAATTGGAATCTTACCTCGTTCGTTCTGCAGAAACGTTCGCACTTTGTCGAGATTAAGCATGACGCCCAGCCCACCGGCGGAAGAGCCGGCCATCAGCAGGTCGGCCCCCTGCGAATGGCCCAGCCCGAGCGGGACCAGATCGGACATGACCTGGCGCACGATCAGCGAACCCATGAAGCGGAGGCCGTCCCGCGTGTCCGGCCGCACCTTGGTGCCGCTCCACGAGTCGCTGCTGCAGTACGGCACGAACACGTGGTTCGCGTTGTACCAGTACGGGTTCTCCGAGGGCAGGGCGGACAGTAGACCACCGACTGGAATGAAATGGAGTGCGAAAAATATACATTAATATTGAAACGCACACACAAAAGGGCGTCTTTCTGGGTAAAGAACAGTCTTACTCACCGTCACGCGTCTCTGGCCACTGCACGGATGTCATTAGATGGCGCTGCTTTAACCACCGCGCCCGGCACGATTTGTGATCGTAGCAATGCCAGCCGCCCTCGAAAAACACCACCCACCGGCGGGAGCCGGGCGATTTGCGCAGATAGAACCCGGCCTGCGAACCATCGTTACAGGTGACGGTGCGGTTCGATAGGAAGACGCGCTTCAGCAGTGGCGGCGACTGGCCCGACTGACCGCCGTACGCGGCTCCATTGCCGTGCGTTGCCGGTCGGTTGCCAGCGCCCGCCGCATCGAGCCGCTGTATCGAGTTGCTCTCGATCGAGATGTTGGACCGGTGGTGCCGGCTGTGCGGATGGTTCGGCGGTTGGTTCACGTTCACCGATCGACACCGGACGGTGGGTACTGTGAGTGCCACGATGAGTACCAGTACTGTCACCTGGTGGTGGGGGAGAGAGATACAATGCAAGAACGAGAGCGTTAGATTGCGAGAGTGACAAACGAAGGACATCAACGCTTCAAAAAGTGACGAACTTGAAAAAAATGTAATTAACTGTTTTTTATTAAAATGCGAATGATTTTAAAAGTATTTTATTTTACTAATATACTAAATTTGGTTCAAAACAGCAAACTAAAAAGGGAATGCTTTCCTATCAACATTATATCGCTGCACCGGATATGGAAATGGGCAGCCGTGGGGAACACCCGCCGGGTATGGCGAGCTCCCGGTCGGTAAAGAACAAAACGCACCGACATCAGTCCCGGCATGCCAGCATGTCTGCCGCCAAAACGCCAAACGAAGAGTACGCGGCACCACAGGGGACAACATACCATACACCGGATGCTTCCCTCACGATCATCCCGCATCCCACCAAGCGGAGGAAACTGAGCGACCGATCGACTATCGGTCAGCCGCAGGAGCCGCTGGGCTTTAAACAGTTCGGTAGCAGACGCCATTGGACAATAAATCAATCTTCACGAAAGCCGTACAAGGCCGTACATAAACAAACGATTAATTTACCTTCCCCTGATCCGGCCGGGCCGGCTTATCTTTGCCACTCCAATTTATCTACTCTCCCGCTGATCGCGACGCGGCCACGGCCTTTTGCCTGATCAAACGTGCCGCACGTGTCGATGGGGCGGGTAGAAAAGGAAGGGGAGGAGGGCGGGGGGGGGGGGATTCCCCATCGATCGGGGAAATGCGCGCGGGAAGAGAGTGGTGAGATCGATCACTGCTGGAGCGGATGCCGGCAGAACCGCCGCCTGGCATGGGGTCAGGTGAACTCACCCCCCTCCAAATCAGGTTCTGCTCCTCGTCCCCTCCAATGGCCCCAGTGGTGGAAGTGGTGAAAGAAATCAAAATAAACAACTCTTGCGTATGTAGCGTTGAGTATGTTTTTGCGCGCGCGCACGCCTTCTTAAAAAAGGAAGCCAAAACGGTGGCCCCTGTTTATAAATTGTGAGGCCCACGGGTGAGGAGGGTGGGGGTGGTGGTCAGACAGGTAATTAATAATTCGAAACAAACACACACACACACACACACACACACACACACAATCGAAAAACGCGCCGACAATCGTGTGCGCCCGAGCGACACAGGAAGTGGACTACTGGGGCAGCAGACCGTCCGGGGCTGGGCTGGGAGCACACGGCACACGAAAACAAACAGCGACAAGCGGTTGCGCGTTTGCTGTTTGCTTGACCGTCTGCGCAATCTGCCTCCCGGCGACGGCCTGTTGAGTGTTTAATTTGTTTCTGGTTTTTTTGGACGAATTCTTCGGGCGAACATTTGCTCGATTCGGCGATCGGCGTAAGATGCACCCGCGGGACCGATCGATCATAACTCGCAGCAGCTTGTGGGCTCGAGCGCGATCTTGCTGCTGCTGCTGCTCGAAACTGCTCTGCGGGGACTGCGGGCCCATCGAGAAGAAGAAACAGGCGAGAGAATCACGTCGGAAAAGTCGGAAACGAAGCCACAAAGAGCGAGCGCAAAAGACGGAGACGGCAAGCAAACTGATCCGAAACCGACTCGCTCGCGTTGCCCTTTTCTGGCCGGCAAGCTCGTGCTACCGTGTGGTGCTACACTTTGTGGAGGGCGAAGAGCAGGAGGCCAGGCGGGCAGTGACGGCACCGAAACCGAAACATAACAAACCGAAGATCAAAGAAAAGGCACCGACAAAATAACACCCAGCTGCGGCAGCGCTACGGTTGGGGGGGGGCGCTAGCACAGGGCCGAAGGCTAGCGGGGAACGGTTTGGGGAAAGGATCGCCAGTCAGAGCCCGCAAAGAGAGAAACGAGAGGAGAAACAAACGAAACCGGCCACAGAAAACGTATCCCGGCGGCTGGCCGTTTAGCTGAATCGGTTTCCAAAAAGGCGGGCGGGCGGGCGGAATGGGGCAGGAATGTTTCCTCGCTTTGCCCTTCCCCTACTGCACGGGGTTAATCTGGTTGAGTGTGTGTGTGTGTGTGTGAGTGTGAGCACTGTTTTTTTTTCGTCTTGCTTCAAGTTTAATGTTTTTTGTTTGCGCTCAGTACCTTTCCGGGAGGCTGCACGCTGCTGCTGCTGCGGCGGCGATTCTGTCACGCTGCGCAGGACGTCCTGCGCAATGGTGCGTCCGCCGCGGCCAGGGCTCTTTCACCTGTTCGGAGTGTTTTCTTCCCATCCTTCCACCCCCCCCCTCCCCATTAGAAGCAACGGAAGCTAAAACCGCATGTGTGCGTGTTGGGAGATCGATCGCTTCCAGCCATTAAACCGCACTCACGTGGTTTCTGATAAACATGCCGCCGGCCGCTCGCTCGCTCGCTCTGTTTGTGTGCAGCGTGTGTTTCTATTATGGTTTATTTATATCCATTTTCTCGTCCCGGGCCCGCTTGGACGGCCGCGACGATGTTGCGGAGGGTTTGGAGAGTTTTGGCCATCGCCAAAGCGATCGCAGGTTGAGGGTTTCAACATTCCGCATGCAAGTTTTGCAAGTTCGTGGTAGCGCTTTCGGTTAAATGATTCGGTAATTGTTAAACGATCAAGGTGGAGGTCAACTGAATGCCTAATGCTTTATCACATGTTTTACATAGTTAGCAACAATTTATTGCTAGAGGATCAAATAAACTATAAGCTGAATGAGCTTGCCTATTCATGTCATTAGAGTAAGACCAGACAAACTCGTTAGGATATGTATAGAATGCTATTCCTAATTGCTCATAAGGACAAAAAAGGGTGGATACTAGAGTTTGGTGGAATAAACTCGTTATAATTATTAGCCTGGAACTATCCTCGACTCATGACCCGACTACCTAAATGAATATGATGGATCCAAGCACATCCGAGGTACTTTTGGAGATGTTGGAAGGTATTCTGTGATAGTTCTAAGCACATCAGATGCACTATTTTAGATGTTGAAAGACATTCTATGATAGTTCTAAGCACATCCAGATGCACTTTTGGAGATGTTGGAAGGTATTCTATGATACCTCTAAGCACATCCAAGGTATTTTGGTGATATTGGAAGGTATTCTATGCTAGTTCCAAGCACATCGGAGGTACTTTTGGAGATATTGGAAGGTATTCTATGATACCTCCAAGCACATAAAAAGCACTTTTGGTGATGTTGAAAGGTATTCTATAATACCTCCAAGCACATCTGATGCACTTTTGGAGATGTTCGAAGGTATTCTACGATAGTTCTAAGCACACAGGAGGCACTTTTGGTGATGTTGGAAGGTATTCTATGGTGGATTCAAGCACATAAGGTTCTCTTTTACATACTCGTTCATGGCGTTCAATTTGGGTAATTGAATCCTGAAACTGTGAAGCTTGCTTTGTGCTCAAATAATTCATTTAATTTTGCGGTATGATGAAACATTTCATGCTAGACTAAGACATTCCAAAACAAATTAAGACACAACTATTTAAAAATTATCTATTCTGCACTAGTATTGAGTTGGTGTATCGACAGCTCTACTCAGCCATCTTAACTCAGACTTCACTCCATAGTTCTTTAGTTCCTTTACATCCTTGTTGGGCTACAGCTACTCTGTTGCTACTTCAACGACCTTTTGTGGTACTTATTTAATCATTCAAGTATTACTTTTAACTTAGGAGAAGCCACTAAAGCTCTTTGGACGGTTCCTCAGATCGATCACGTATAATTGATTTCCTTTGACTATTGCATCTGCTAATGCAATAAAACGAAGAACGCTCCAGCAGCTCCAATTGTTTCCCTACGCTCAATTGAACCCTTCCCCATAAACCGCAAAACTGCACCCAAAACGACTCAAAGCGCAAAGCATTCGTTTCGTTCTCGCCCGAAAATGGACCTCCAAACGTACCCAGGGCGAATTTCCTCCACTGCTCTCCCCCAACAACCTGCAATTCACCCTGCTGTGCCCGGGCACGCTGTAATAAGATTAGCATCCGTCTCCGTTCGGTGGCTGGGTGGCTGGGCACGCAACGCCGGCGGTTCGCCTTTTATTGTAAAGCAAAAATTGCACCGTAAATTACATACATTTGCACCGACCCTGACCGTCTATTAGCGTGCGCGCGAGAGATGCACCTTTGCATCGGGTTTCTTCTGCCGCGACCGCAGCAGCAGCAACACGCGCACCAGGGGCTAGAGGCGCTGTGGCACCCCGGAAACCGCGCGCGCGCGCGCAGCAAATCCTTCTCTTTCGTTCACACCTCGGGGCCATCGGCGAACGGCTGCATCGGCTGCACAGCCTCGGCTCGAAGGATCGATAACGCCGAGCGGTAGCACTAGTGCGCTGTTTATGAAATTGCCGCCACTCTGGGACGAGAGAACGATTTGCATTTGCGCTCGCGCTGCACACACGCGCTGCGGTCGCAAGCTGGGCGGCAAAGTTCAAGGCACAAAGCGTCCAGAAGCAAGCCGGTGGAAGGTGAAAATCGAAGACGGACACAGCGGCAGCGCATCGTTCGAGGTAGACAAAAAAGGGCACCGATCAAGCAGAAGGCAGCAGCACCAACAACAACAGGTGCAGACAGTGTGCAGTTCGGCCTTTTTGCCGGGTTTGCCTCGGTTGCCTCACTTTGATGCCCACTGGGGCTACCGCATAGCACTCTCCTCCCGCTTAGGAAGGATCTCCTGACATGCCAAATCGGTTTCCCTTGTGGTTGAGGTTTCCTTTTGGTTTTCTTTTCAATTTACCGGCCTTGCTGCTGCATTGTGTGTTTGCATGCTGTTTGGGGATGTTTTACTTGTGAAGCGAAACATTTGTTAGAATGAAAAGCAAAAATACCGTAAATACCTTAACACCAAGTGGACCGACACTAAACACAAACACACAGCACCTATTACTTTAATTTCTAGCCCGATCCGACACATTATTCTAATCGCTCTAGCCCTGTCAAGGGCTTCTAATCTCCTTTGCAAATTGGACCCCTGGTTGCAGTAGCAAGCGACTTCCTCACAAGCGCCACCAATTGTTCAGCCCGAGGTCCAGCTCGTTCGTCAGCTACAATGCCACTCACCCCTTCCCGAAGTCCCGAGCAAAACAAACTGCACCGCAAACAATCACACACAGGTGCATCTGGTCCAGTCCAGTTGCCATCCCGAAGCAGCAGTCTCGAAGACGCGTGCGCAAACGTGCGATTAATCGTCTTATAATTGGCCATCGGAGCCCCGACCCCCGTCCGCTTAATTGTAATGTAATTTAAATAATTTGCCCATCTAATTAATAGCTGTCAAAGTGGGACGGCTAGCAAAGCACGGCCGGGACGCTGTGGACGCCGCCTTCCGATTAGTGCACCGGTTTGCCTTTGGTGTTGATTTTTGCCGGTGTCCCGCAGCAAGCAGCACAGCAGACGTCGTAGACGACATCAAAGGGAGCTGCGTACTGTGTACTAGTGGCCGGATGGTTCCCTTTCATGGCATGATGCGGTCCGGTTTTTTTGCGCACGCTCGTGTTTTTTTTTTTTTATTTCGTGTGTATTCCATCCCTTTCATCTAGGAGCGCCCGCGATGCAACCAACGAACGGCCAGAAGGTGCATGTTTTTATTCGCCCGCTGCGCTTTATTTACACGAAACCAGGTTTTCTGCCCGAAAACTCTGATGCTGATCTGCTGTTTGATCCTCCACCATGCGGGATCAGACGATCAGACACCCGGACTCGGGGCGGCGGCGCATAAGGCGCACAAACATTAAGCAGTAGCATTAAGCAAACGACAGATCAAAGCAGAATGCTCTTTGATTGCTGGGCAACGGTAGACCCGGACGGTATAGTGAGACAAACTGTGAGGATCTTGGAGGTTTTAGAACGATTTACCGACAGGGACGGGGGTGTGATGGTTTAATGAACTTTGAACGAAACTGGTGCTTACTGTTTAGCTAGAATGCACTCTCTGGACAAGTAATCGCACAGTGAAAGAGTGTATAGTAAGTTCCTGCTGCAATGAACGTGTTTGAAGGACCAAGTTCATAATTACTGAAGATGTTGTTCCAAAATGCAAACCTATGAATTGATTGTGTTCTGCTTAATGTTATTACTTCCAATTCAATTGGTTGGTTCAATTGGATTAATACTTCCAATTAGTTGACTTTAGAACGACAACATTAGAAAATTCCGATCAGTTGACAGTGTTTTACTCAATTTCAGCTACTCTATCCAGAGACCCTTGAAAAGCCTTTACCCAACACAAAAACCCAGAAGAATTATTTCTCTTAAACTTTCTAGTGTTTGAACCACCGTGTGGGACGATCGTATTCGAAGGGCCAAATTTCAAAGATCGCGTTTGAGGTACTAAATCCTAAATTACTATTCAGATCTCTAAACCAAGAACTCAACCATCAGTTAATCTAATGATCTCGAATGATTCTGTCCAAAGATCGTGTTCGAAGGACCAAACTCAAAATTCATCTTCCTCATCTCATGAAAAGTCATCTCCTTAAAACATTGAAAGAAGATCAAATCAAATCCATAAATTAATAGTTTTCGTTCTGAGGTTGAACCATTCTCCTCTCATATCGTGTTCGAAGGACCAAAACTCACTGCTTAGTGTCGAGCCGAGTCATTACTTCTATCTCCTCAACCTCTCTACGGACACAGACAGCCCTTCCGACACACACACGCACAGAAGTCCACTCTCCCTTCATCTCAACCGCACGCAATAAGTAGATATCGCTGTACGGTCAGCGGTACCCGACGCACGCGCGCTTGTCAGTACGGCACGATCTTGTAATCAACACGAATGCCGCTGCCGACAAAACAACGAAAGCCTCCCGGTGTTTATGGCGACAGAGTTGGGGAGTTGTTTGCGTTTCTTACCGGTGCACATCAAGATTGCGACACCCACCAGGCGACGCCCTCCTCTCATCTCCAACACCAACCCCCATCCCATACCACCAAAAACTTTGGCTGGGGGCCTTCCCATTTGCAGGGAAGGAAAACGGTTTCCGGTTTCATTGACAACGACGAGCGTCTTGGGCGCGCACTACGGCAAAACAACCAAACAACAACCCCGTTTTCGCAGGGTTACCGCTACGTCCTTTACACCCAACCTTCAGCCTCCCCGCCGTTGTTCATCCCTTGCCTACCAATTGGAAAGGTGAGGCGCCGTCACCACCGACAAACAGCTATC
>AXCO02004690.1:0-19970 GCA_000473525.2 Anopheles melas | reverse complement strand
CCCAATCAAATGTAGCCATATCGCACGGTATCCCGTATCACCGCCCTCATGCGCTTACGGTAAGCGCTCTGATTTGTGTGCTTCGTGTAGATAGCGATATCAACGTTATCTGTGTCGCGGAACATTTCAGCCGTCGCGTTCATGTCGGGCAGATCCTCGTTGCGCGTACACATCATCGGCACGAGAAACACGGCCAGCATCAAACCGAACCGACCGTACTGCCGCAGCTGACGCAGAAAAGCGGTCCGCGGGAACACTTCCTGTGGATTGTGGCCGAGCTTTTCGAGCAGCGTTGCGAGCGAGTTGTAGTAGATGCTCATCATCTCATCGTAGTGCCGGCGTCGAAATTCCTCATCCGTACAGCAGAAGATAAAGTACGCTAGGTCGAGTATGGGCGAGCAGTACCGGGCCACCTGCCAGTCCAGCAGAACAATGTGCTCCGGTGTTCCGTTCTGAAATCCAGGCGATCGATTTAATTGTACGTACACGACCGATATTTTGCTTCCTGAGCGCACACCACTCACCTTATACCGATACATCATGTTATTGATCCAGCAGTCACCATGCCCGAGTACCGCGTACGGTTCTGCCAGTTCAAAGTTGGCGTATCGGTCCACATCGGTTAGCATGCCGTCGAGCAGTTTTTGCATCTTGTTTCGCTCCCTCGATTCATGCGGTTCGAGCGTTTCCATCGCATCGCGGGTCGTTTTCTGCAGCATAACGATGAATGGATGGTCCGGACCCATCATCTCCTTCATCGGATCCATCTTGAACTGTGCAAACTGCTCGGGCCGGTCGTGCTTCATCGCCAACGATACCGCATTGTAACGGCCCAGCTGCTCCATCGTTAGCCGGGCGTGCTCGTAGTCTACCGGTTTGTCCTTGTTAAACATACTGTAGTGGTTCAGGCGCAAATCTTCCATCACGATGATCGCTTCCGCCGACTGGCCATCGTAGTGCGCGTGGTAACATTTCGGGATGCAGAAAAATCCATCCTCACGACCCACTCCCTTTTCCTCTTGGTAAGCGAACATGAGCGGAAGGAGCTTGCTGTACATGAGTACCTCTCGCTCGAAGATCTCCATCGTTCCAAACTGCTGACGGCGTGCTTCGTTTAGCGGGGGAATCTTGCACAGGTATGTCTCCCGTCGATCACCCTCCGTAAGGTAGGCTCGGAACAATTCTCCGATAAACCCGTCCCCTTTGCTCGACCCATCCTCCGTATCGATGGTGTACTGTCCGGCGGTGAATCCTTCATCGCGAGCCACTTGCTCCATGGCCGTGTAAAAGAATGCAGGAAGCTCACGTGCGGTGGGATCTCTCGTTACTTCACTCACGTTTCGTTGCGTCACATGATTGTCAGTCACCGTTTTGTCGATTGCTGCTTCTTCCAGAATTGTTACTTGCTCTTGCGATTCAAGCACCATTTTCACTTTATTTTTTACTCAACTGACCCGGGGCACTGTGCAAGACGATTGCCGCTATGTACTGTTAAACCGGCGTATCGAGAGCAACTAGTCCGAGGTCCGATCAGAACCGGGCAGGAGGTGTGACAAAGATAAATGCTTTCTTACAAAATACGAACGGGGCGATATATCTTATCGTGCAGGATTGGCAATGATTTAAAGATTATAGGAAAAAGTTCATCGGATTTTGAAAAGCTTTAGTAAGGAAAAAAAACTACAGTTTCATATTCAGAAAATTACTTAAACTGTACTCTTAAACAGTAGTTACACAAACCATTAAACTGTACAATCATTATAGGCTACACTGTGCAATTTCCGCAGAGAGTTTGTAGTGCCGTGACTTGCAAAAGACTGATGTGCTTCAAATCGCAAATCAGTCTCCACGGGTACACCCGAAACCGGCTGACCACCACCCCCAGAGAGCAGCGCTAGATGATAACAAGTAAATTAATAGAACTGCTCAGTCATTGGCCATGACCGGGGCGGCTTCCAAACACAATGGAATAATTTCATAGCCCTGGACCGCTCGCCCGCGGTGTACCGGCGGCACAAACTGCGAGGGAAGAAGATATGTTTTGGGATGCAAAACTCTTTGCCCGCGCATCTTATCTTATCTGGTGTGCGCGACCGGGCCCGTGTGCGTATGAAATTCAAATAAAAAAATCATCCCATCAACATCAAACACTGTGTTTGAACACTGTAACAATAGTGGTGGTTAGCTTAATGGTTAGCAAAATTTCACATCAATCTTCATAAACAAAACGAACGTCTCATCAGCGGCACGGGACGACCAAATCATCAAATCAATCGTCTCTCTTCATCCAGCACACCCATCCATAACCACTACTACTACATTGATCGTAAGGGACCACTCATGGTTATTGACACGAAAACGGACCTATCGCACAGCATCACGATCTATTGCGATCTAAAAAAAAAGCAGTGACACGACCTTGGCAACATATTAAAACAATGCTAGCGACGTCCAGCGGCCCGAAAGGTGGACCTCTACTGTCGATGTTGGCTGTCTGTGTTGAGCAGCGCGTAGTCAGCACTAGCACCCTTCTAATCAGCGGTCATCAAACCCGGAAGGCGTGAAACACAGGCCCAGCCACAGCTGGTACGAGGGACAACGAGGGCTGTGACACGAGTAAATCTGGGCGGTAGATGAGGGGAACACTCGTTGAAAGATAGAAATGTATGTATATCACGTCTATTCGTGTGTTTGTATCTTGTCCACCGACCATGCACACAAACTCATACGATCAAGATACAACACCCCCTGGCAATACCCTTGCTCAGAATGGTGGAATAGAACCCCTTGGGTGCGAACTTCTCGGTCAAGTGCACGCCCCGCTCAGTACTGATTTGGTCGTTGCTGAGTGAGCAATCGTACCAGCATCGCCGTTCGTGAAGCATCAATTTGCCATTTGGTGACATCACCGGAGCTTCGGAGAGCCATGGCAGATCAGGCACTCTCGTCAGCGATCCCGGAAACGTCCAACACCACCACCACCACCACCACCAACGGACATGGTGAAGAACGCACCGAAAGTGTGAGCGAACAAGTGCCGGAATTACCCGCGTATCTGCACGCAGCGCTCAAGCAGCTCGCCCCAAAGGAAGGCTTCACGGAGGGCAACTTTACGATCGAGTTCGATTTCGGATCGAGCAAGGGCGATGGGTTCGTGGGACAGATGTTCAAGGCCACCATCAGCGAGGGCGACAGGCGGGAAGTGTACTTGTGCAAAATACCCCCACTGGACGATGCTCGCCGCGAGCAGTTCAGCTCGATGGCTGCCTTTGCCCGGGAGGTGCTGGTGTACGATCGCTTCCTTCCTACCATCTACGAGTACCAGCGAGCGAAGGGCGTCCTGAGCCGGGATGATGGGTTTTTCCATACGCCCCGGTGCTACCATGCGCACTGCGATGAGACGGCCCAGGAATCGGTCATCATCATGGAGGATCTTCGGTTGCGCGAGTTTCAGCTGTGGAACAAGCACAACATTATCGATTACGCGCACGGTGCGCTCTTTATGACACACCTCGGACGATTGCATGCGATTTCGCTGGCGATGAAGCGTGACCAGCCGGAAAGGTTCGCACCGTTCAAGCTGCCGAACCCGTTCGATCCGATGCTGAAGGCGGACGGGCCGTTTCGAAACATGATCCTCTCGCAGTTGCAGATGGTAATCGATGCGCTGCACGAGCAGGACACGATCGAGCGGGCCAAGATGGAGCAGCTAAAGGAGGACGTGTTCGACGAGCTGATGCGCTGCGGCAAGGCAGAATTGGCCGAACCGTACGCGGTGGTAGGACATGGCGACTGCTGGACGAACAACATGATGTTCCGATATGAGGTAAGTGGGCTTTGAGTGTGAAGGTACGCAAGAATCTACATTACCATAAGGTGCTGTTATCATTCCACTCACATTCGCAGGAGGGAATCCCGAAGGAAATCGTGCTGTTCGATTGGCAGGTGATGCGCTACGTTACGCCCGTGCAGGACCTGATGTACTTTATCTTTTGCTGCACCGATGGCGAGTTCCGGCGCAAATATTATCACGAAATGATTGACATCTACTATGCGTCGTTGTCGACCATGTTGACCAAGTTGCAGCATGATGCGAGTGAGCTTTTACCCCGTGCAGTGCTCGACGAACAGTTGCTCGTCTTTGGACGGTATGGGATATTGATGGGCATGTTCCTAGTGCCGATGATGTGTACCCGTAACGACGAACTACCCGACATTGAAGCGTTGGCACAGAAGATGACGGAAACGCAGCAGCTGGATGAAAGTTTCTTCAAAACCACCGAATCCAACCAGGAGGCGTATGCCACACGCATCAGGTCCGTGGTTCAAGATTGCATACGGTATGGATATTTGTGAGCGTACATGTGGCGTACAAGCGTCGTTGCTTTGAGCGAACTACGTAAATCTACGCACTACGCACTGCACCAGAGATTGAATATTCGTTTCGTGATTCGAAGAACTCTTCATTAAAGATCCATATGAATGAACTTTCTCAAATGATCGATCATAAAGTATAACAGTACTCACTCAGTGGACTTTGTTTTGAATCTACCGCGCTTTATGTATGAAAATCATGATGACAGAGGGAAAAATTGATTGACTCCAAACATTGAGATTTCACCATCCACACAATCTACCATGACAGCTGTAAACAAAAAACAAATGGTAGATATTCCGGCATCACTCTGCTCCTAAAAAACCATAGAACGACACCCCCTTCCCACACCCATACAGGACGTGTGACCTGAACAGTCATTTTCGGACAGTATATTCTTATCGTCGTCTTTACCTATATGCCCAACAATTTCTGGATCGAGTTGCTACTTTCAAGCTTATCAGTCACTCAAGTCATTTGGCATCGGGCTGTGCCACGCGAACTCGACACCATTTATTGCAAATGCTATTGTTTGTGCGAAAGTCTGCACAAAAAAGGAGATTTGTGGAATGATGCCAGTCACGCGCCGCCTGTGGCGTGTGAACTGGGTATAGGTGGTATTATCAATGTTTGTAACATGTTATCAGCATTTACCACACATTTACCGCGGGGGGCGGCAGCAGCACGCAAACCATATCTGGTATCGATATCTTTTCGCATCGGTCCCAGGTAGACGGAAATTTTGTTTTAAAAACTGACCTCCCGTGGTGCTCCAGCTTCATTGACCAAACAGTGAACGTGTAAGCAGCTATTCCGAACCGCACAAACAACGTCTGCCACAAACGGTACAGTTTCAGTTTGAAAAACAAACCCCAACTAAGTATTACAAGATGCCGGAACTGCTCGCTACATCCTTGCCGGAATACATCGCTGCCGGACTTAAGGAGGTCGCCCAGGAACAAGGATTTACGGAGGGCTTATACCGCCTCGAAAGTGAATCCGGTTCCAACATGGGCGATGGATTCGTGGGTCAGCTGTTGAAAGTGTTTATACGCGAGGCCGATCGTGAGCTCGTAGTGCTGTGTAAACTGCTTCCGGAGAGTGAAATGCGTAAACAGCAGGGCATACCACTGTTTGACAGAGAAACGGTGGCGTACATGCAAATTCTTCCCCTGCTGACAAAGTTCCAAGATGAAAAGGCTCTCGCGAAACATTTGCCCCGGTTTGAAAATGTGCCTCGGTGTTACTACGCCAAGACTACGCTCGACAAGATGGAATCCGTGATCATTATGGAGGATTTGCGCTTGCAGGCGTACCGTATGTGGGACAAGGCGAACCCTGTCGATTTCGAGCATGCCCGGCTACTCATGGCCACCTTGGGTCGACTTCATGCACTTTCGTTTGCGATGAAAGATCAACAGCCGGAAGAGTTTGCGCAGTGCCGAGCGTTCGAAGATCCAATGGGTAAGTGATGATGGCCGGCATGTGCCGTAGAGCAATCGAAACACTGGACCAGCACGATAACTTCCGGCGGGAGAAACTGAAGCAGATACAGGATCGGTGCGTGCAAGAAATTGTTGCCTGTATGGATGGCAAAGCAGCCGAGCCGTACGCTATTGTCGGTCACGGTGACTGTTGGTCCAACAACATGATGTTCCAGTATGCAGAAGATGTAAGCATTGCTTGGATTGCACCTTGCAGCACAGCATTAGACGCCTGTTGAAACCATCTTTTTTTCCAGAATAAAACACCTTCAAATATTAAATTGATCGACTGGCAGCTGTCCCGGTACGGTTCACCCGTGCTCCTCGGAGGGGGAAGGAAAACTTGTTATCTCAATGTTTTTTTGCTGAAATTGTGCTTTAAAGTCTATGTAATCATGTGTGCGTGAATGTTTACCTTGCCAAAGTACCACCACGACAAATACGAGTTACGAAAACGCTCCACGAGATTTGGCCCTACCAGTGCGTTTGGCATGTGTTTAGTTGCAGCATTATCAATGTGGCTGTCGCAACGCTTATCAGCATCCAACGTGGACATAGGGGTAGTATAGAAACTTTGCTGAACCGAGTGGTGTTTGATTCATCTGAAGAATAAAAGTGAATAAGAAAAACGCCTGATATCTTTAAAATCGTTTGGCGGTCAACGGCTAGGTGTAGTTATAAAAGCAGATCCCTTCATACGCACCTGCCAACCAATCCGACCAATCAGTTGCGGCTAAGTTACACGACGCAAAGCATCTGTTGTGCAAAGTTTGTTTCAATTGAGTAGTTTGAAAAGATTAAACAAAAAAATATGTTCGCTAATCAAAATACCGCCTTTCCGCGCTGCTTCTCTGGTGCACTTAAGGAGGTCGCCCGGGAACAAGGGTTTACGGAAGGCTTGTACAGCCTCGAAAACGAATCGGGTAGCAAAGTTGGGGATGGTTTTGCTGGTGATCTAGTGAAGGTGTTCATTCGCGAGGGAGACCGAGAGCTGGTAATTCTGTGCAAGCTGCTGCCGGAGAATGAAACGCGCAAACAGCAGGGAATTTCTCTGTTTGCTAGAGAAACGGAAGCGTACATGAAAATTCTGCCCTTGCTGCTTAAGTTCCAAGATGAAAAGGCTCTCCCAGTGCATTTGCCCCGATTTGACAATGTGCCTCGATGTTACTACGCCAAGACTACGCTCGATAGCATGGAGTCTGTGGTCATCATGGAGGATTTGCGCATGCAGGCGTACCGTATGTGGGACAAGGCGAATCCTGTCGATTTCGAGCATGCACGGCTACTCATGGCCACCTTGGGTCGTCTTCATGCACTTTCGTTTGCGATGAAAGATCAACAGCCGGAAGAGTTCGCGCAGTGCCGAGAGTTTACTGACCCAATGACCAAAATGCTTGCGCTCGACCCAAAGAAGACATTCCCGAAGATGGCGGCTAGTATGTGCCGTAGAGCAATCGATACGCTCGAAAAAGATGATACATACCGACGGGGAAAACTGGAGCTGCTACAAGACCGATGCGTGCAGGAGATCGAAGCTTGCGTCGATGCAAATGGAGCCGAGCCGTACGCGGTAATAGGCCACGGTGACTGTTGGTCCAACAATGTGATGTTCCAGAAGATGTAAGTAACACACTACCGTACACTTCACTGAGCTTATTTTGGAGACGATTTTGTGCTTCGTTTTAGAATCAGACACCTTCCAAAATTAAACTTATCGACTGGCAGCTGTCCCGGTACGGTTCACCCGTGCTCGATCTGGTCTACTTCATCTTCAACTGTACCGACGAGGAGATGCGTTCCCATAGCTACCAACGGCTACTGAGCATCTATTACCACAGCCTTAGCGAGCATCTGCACAACCTGGGAGGAGACGTTGAGCGACAGTATCCACGCATCGCTTTCCGAGAGCAATTGAACAAGTTTGGCCGGTACGGACTTCTTATTGCGATGTTGATAATGCCGATGATTTGTACGCCCAACGATGAGCTACCCGATACGAACAAGGCAATGGAAGGACTAGTGAAAGAAAATCCCGATGGAGATGATGAGGTTCATTTCGAGTACGGCACGACGGAAAAGGCCGCAATTCGCTATCAAAAGCGAATGTCTGGATGCATTCGGGATATGGTTCGTTTGGGGTATATTTAAATTGTTGCAAAATGAACCGCATCCATTGCTGGTGGGATGGTATTAGAATAAGGATTGGGATGCTAGAGTGATGCAAATAAAATTATTGGATCAATCTTGAATTTCCATAAAGTTTGCCATGTACGATATTTGTATCTACGTTTGTAATAAAATGGTGAAAGCCTAGGTAAAAATCCTCCTCTATAACGTTCTACAATAGTCTAAATCTCAAAATTGTTTAAGAAAAAAGTGTGTCGCGAGACCATTGAGAACCATTTTCGCGTTTCCTACTTGAATACGGCTTGAAAGAGTCGCTTAACGACTGCAATCCGGCGTAAAATCACCGGCAAATGACAGATCGTATAAACCGCAAAGCCGAGATTTCTGTTATACGGTGGCGGTAACGGATTTTGGTTGCCGGGGTCGGGAAGAGACTACAGGTGAAAGTAACAATTTGTATGTCTCGCAAGCAACAAGCTCGTATTGTCAAGTGACTTGTGAAACCCTGTAACAGACAAGAGTGTGTGAGTTTCATATCAATTTGCACACACAATAAACAATTTATTGTTTTAGAGCGTCACCACCTTGATGTTGTTTGCTGTTGTTGGTAATGATTACAGTAAAAGAATTTGACCACTCGGTCTCTGAATGCCGTTGTTGTGGACTAATGTCACTTTGTTCTGCTTATCTCTTGCCAAATTTAGCAACTATCAAGCAGATTTTCAAACCCGTTCGTTCCATCGTGTAACAAACGGCACTTGTGTCAAGAATGGCGTCCACGGTAAACGTTCCAGCATACGTACAGCAACGACTCCTAATTGTAGCAAAAGAGGAAGGATTTGCCCCGGAGCAGTTCTCCGTCCAGTACGAGCCGGGCTCCAAATCGGGAGACGGATACATTGGACTTATCGTGCGGGCTCGATTCATTAGCTCAGTGCAACCAACACTATCGGTAATATGCAAATTCCCACCTGAAGATCGACAGCAACGAGAGCGCTTCAATGCAATGCTGCTGTTCGAGCGGGAGCTTTTCATCTACCAGCATGTACTGCCAGCGTTCGAGGAGCTTCAGCTACAGCATGGTATTGACCGGAAGGATGAAACATACTTTGGCAACTATCCGAAGTGTTACCACGCATACTGCGATAGCGACCGGGGAGAGGCTGTGCTAATACTGGAAGACTTGTTGGCCCATCAGCGACCACCGATGAAGCTGCTCGATCAGTACGTACCAGTTGATTATGATCATGTGCGTGTACTGATGGAAGCGTTGGGCCGGTTCAATGCGTGTTCCTTTGCGCTCAAGCACCATCGACCGGAAATGTTTGAGAAGCTTCGCCAGCTGAACGATCTTTTGTCCGTCGTACTGGACACGGAACAAACGCGCCCATTGACGCCTCGCAACTGTCAGCTGGCAGCATCGGCCTTTGATGTGGACAAGGAATCAAGGCATCATCGTGATTTGCTCGATTTGTCCCACTCCATGTGGCCTAGGACGGGAGCGCATGTTCGAGGTGCTCGAGCCGAACCGTACGCTGCCCTGAATCATGGGGACTGTTGGACCAATAACGTTATGTTCGGTTACGACGCCAACGGTCATGTGAAGGATGTTTGTCTGTTAGATTGGCAGATGGCTCGCTACGGCTCACCCGTGCTGGATTACACGCTGTTCATTTTCCTTTGCGGAGAGCTCGAACTACGCCGTAGCAAATTCGACAGTCTTGTAACAGCGTTTTACGATGCTTTCTCTGCCACTTTACAGCGGATGGGTGGCAGTGCAGAAAGTGATCTGCCACGGGAAGAGCTCGAACGGCAGTTGAAGCAATTTGGAAGGTTGGCTCTTGTTATGGGCACTTACGCGATACCAAACGTTGCTCAACTACCTCCGGCAGTGTGTGAAAATCCGACCTTACATCAGGCAGATCAACGTTTACAGCATTACTACGCACTGATGCGAGAACTGGTACAGGATACCGATGGGTTTGATGCGATAGTATAATAAAACGACAGAAGGAAGGATTAATAAAGTTCTATCACTTACCAGGCCGTACTTTCCCTGAAGTTTACCCATTGCAATTTTCACCGGTGCGCCGCATTTCATCACTAGATTTTCATCCGGCGCCGCTGATCGGTTGTTGCCCGTGCCAACGGTTCCCTTGATAGTTTTATCCGCACCAAGCCCTAGTCCTTTCGGTCGCAGCTCTGGGCCAGGCGTTAATTTATCGCTTTCACTCGTTGGATCTCCGGTGAAACCCATACCACGCAGCATCGCCATACCGAACTGTTCGATCGGCACGGACTCATAATCGTCCAGGTTGCTTTGCCGTGCACTATCCTCGAGCCGCAGTTCTGCCCGCAACGGTACGACGAAATTAGCCGCTTGTTCTTTCTTCACAATAGCGTCCGCTGTTTGTTCCACTATTTCCCGGGCGGCTCGTTGTTCGAGCGTTTCACCGCCATCGGGTGCACATGCTTCCTGTGGATTCGGTTGTTTTGATTGGCCAGCATTAGCTGGGGGCACAACCGGTATCACCGTTTTGTTTGGCTTCGGTAGTGGAATAACCAGGAGCTTGGGAGCTTCCTCTTGCTGCTTGCTAAAAAGAACGATGTTTCAAGGGTGACCAGGATTGGTTTGGATTATCGGAGCAGCACAACTTACCCGGTTGTTTTTATTGTATTGTTTTCTATAAAATCAATTTTCTCCCTGTCATCATGCTTTTTAGGGATGAAATTCGCAGCCGGACTTTTTCCCAGCGGTCCTTTCGGTTTGGAGAATAAGGAGAATTTTATTTTACCGTCACTAGAAGCCATCGTAGTGGGTATCCGTTTTACGTTCAACACATTTATTTTAACCTTTTCCCAACAAAATATCGCCAAGCATCATGTTGAAAAATCGTGTTGAATTTACAGGGCTTGTCACGATTTATTGTTCGGTTCCCATAATTTTTGGGTTGCTTCCCATATTTTTCTTGGTGTGTTCCCATGATTTACTGGTCGGTTCCCAGAATTTTTTTATTCAATTCTATTGATATCCAATCAGACGATACCAAAAAAATATGAGAACGAACGAAAAATCTATAGGATACGATGAATAAATCGTGAGACGAGCCCAAAAAAATATGGGAACCGACCAATAAATCGTGGCTAACCCTGTAAATTGTGGTCTCGGCTGTCTACACCTTGGGCGTTTTGACAGTCCGTATGACAAGTAAACAAACGATCGTTCGGTCGGCAATTGCTGTAAACAAATCGACAATCGCTCTCTAAATTCTGTTCCAAAAGCATCTCCAAAAAATGTTAAACATGCGTATGACTATCGCTAGTAAAGTATGGATAATAGCACAGTAAGTGAAATGCCGGCTGCTTCGGAGGAAATGTCCGATGACACCGTGCGGGATTTGTTAGGCATGAGTGAGGAAGACTTCAACTATCTGTTGAATGAAATATCCGGCAAAATCAGCAGACGAGATACATTTATGCGAAAAGCATTTACGGCTAAAGAGCGGCTTATCGTAACACTACGCTTTCTTGCCACCGGAGAGTCCTTCATGGCCCTCGCTACTTTATATGACGTAAGTATATTGAACATTAGTATTCATAATGATGCGTTTAGTAAAGCTTGCACCTTTTCCTCCCAGATATCTGCTTCGTCGATCAGAACCATCATACCAGAGGTGTGCGAGTGTTTGATAAAAGCATTGAAACGTTATGTTCAGGTGAGTTTTGTTGTCGTAACTAAAAACATAAATATTTTATCCTTTTCCTTACCGTGGGGTCTGCGGAGACTTTGCCGTACCCCCCGGTATAGTAATTGGCCCATCTTGTAGGATCCTGTTAGGATCTTACGTTAGAATCTTAGGAGTACGTTTACAATCGGATAACCACTAACTTTACCTCCTGTTCTACACATCTTCCTGTTGTAGAATTGGTATATCTAGGTCATGTTATGGTGCAACTTGGACACTGTATTCAGGAATGATTTCCAATGTGCCCATTTCAAGCAAAAGAGAATGCAAGCGTGTTTGTTTGCTAAAACGTGTCCTCTCTTTCATTGCAGTTTCCGCCAAGTGAAGCTGGATGGCTGCGCGTTTCAGAGGCATTCCAAGATAGGTGGCAGTTTCCCCATGCAATCGGCGTGATTGACGCACGGCATGTTAAAATCCGGAAACCGTTACACACCAACAAAGACTACCTCAACTACAAGGGCTTCTACAGCATAGTGCTGCTTGCCATAGTAGATGCCAGTGCTAACTTTATGTACGTTTGCGTGGGAGGAAAGGGCAGCATTGCGGATGGTGGGATGTTAAGGAATGCTAGCTACCATTCGAAATTTGAACACCACGAGCTGAACGTTCCACCGCCAGCGGTGCTAGATGAACGGCACGCGGTAAAAATTCCCTACATGTTGTTAGGTGATAAATCGTTCCTGTTCACAGAGTACTGTATACGACCGTTTGGAGGACATCTTAAACCGGACAGTCCGGAAAGTACATTTAATTACCGTATGTCGCAAGCCCGCACACCGGCAGCGGTGGCGTTTGATGGTTTGTGTAGTAGGTTTAAAATTTTTGGCACAATTATTAATCTGCAGCCGGACAAGGCCGGCAAGGTTGTGATGGCAGCAGTGTATTTGTTTAACTTTTTAAGGAGGAAAAACAGCACCGAGGAGGTGTTGGGCTGTGGGAAGGGTGTGCCTGATTCGTCATATATTTTGCCTAGATTGCAAAGCAAACCGATCAAACCTGCCTCCAGGTTGGCGAACATTCGTTTACAGATAGCAAATTATATGATGGGGAATAGACGTTTAGAGTAGGAAGATCGTTTGGAAGAAATATCCCAAAGTGTTAGGAATTGCTTATGTTTTGTTAAGTTGATGGAACACTCGCTAGTTCATAAGATTGATCACATGATAAAAGGAATACGCTGAATATAATGTAATGTTTCTATACATTGATCTTCAGGTTGTGATATTATCCTTGCTTTTGTAAAAAATCTAATAAACTAAGAGTTCTCACCCATGTTTTCTTATTACGTTAGGACAATGAAGCCTTTTGGGATACAGATTATATTTGTTATATCTTGATTATTCGCTCAATTTTGGTCAAAAATAATATAAACATTATAATAGTATATTTTATGTGCAACCTATGCTACTCACCGGCAGCAGTTGCTAGTGGTTGCACTCATTTTACGGATCCACGGGTGTGTCTTTTTCCGATTGGTCCTCATCCCTAGTCCACGCGTCCTTCGGGCGTATCATCATCTTTGCCGCCTTGAGCGAATAATCTCCCAGCCATGACTCCCACAAAATGCCGGTGGACTTGTGGCTGCGTGGATGCTCCAGATAGTACTTCCCGTTCAGGTTGGACTCTGCACAGCTGTGGGCAAAAAGAGGATAATATTGTGAGAAAAGCATGAACATTTGCACAGAAGTTTCCACCTACCTGTTAAACCACCAGCCACTGCCAAACGTAAGAGCACACGGGAAACCGCCATTCGATTTATCGTTCGCACGATCGTACGTGCTGAAATCGTGATCGTTATGGTAGGCTAACGCGTCCGACGCATTGCCGTGGTAGTCCGCCACCATCAGATTGTAGTTAAACTTTTCCGACTCCATGCGGAACGTGCCATAGCCGGCATACGCTCGCTGTCCTTCAAAGTCCTCCAACTCGATCCGCAGCTCCACATTGTCGTCGTAGCTCAATCTGTAAGCAATCAACCAGCGTGTTATGAAGATATTGTACTTGGACTATTATCGACGTCGTTCTCACCTGTGGATGAAATCATTTCCCAACCAAAACTCGTACCCAAGATCACCAAACCCGTACTTGTACTCGTTCCAGGAGCGGTTGAAGTTCTCCTGCAAATCGTACCAATTGCGCCGCTGCACCACTGTCCACGCGGGCCCGCCCGTTGCAAACTCACAGTACCGGCGGTTGAAATCCCGCCGCCCCTCGTTCAGCTCAACCTCCGCGAAGGTGTAGACACCGCTGAAACGCTTCAGCAGCTGATGACACCCATCCTTGTCCGGATGGTGGAAGCTGATCTCCTCGTGCTGATCGATCGCGCCCGAGCTTATGACGGTGGCATCGGCCATCGATTCCTCGCTACCACTTCCAATGTCGACATCGGGCGAGCTGTCGAAACTCTCCTTCCGTGTTGCATTCGCTTTACTGGCTGGCTGTTCGGGAGGTTTCCCTTGCTCCGCATGTGCCTGGCTGTCACAGTACAGATTGTTTCGCTTCTCCACCTTCCGGTCAACGTCTAGCACCAGGTGCTCGATGCGCTTCAGCAGAATGTCCGCACTGTTGGTGAAGGTCGTTACCTCGTTGTTCGTCCGCTGGCAGCAGGACAGTATCTGCTCGAACTGGTTCGCCTCCAGGTCGTAGATGCGTACCGTGCGATCCTCGACCGATCGCACCAAACTCGTGAGCACGTCCAACGAACGGCACTGCTTGCGGTTGGACACCATTTCGCGCAACTTTTTCGTCGTCAGCTTGTCGAGAAAGTCATCCATCTCTTCGTCCGAGTCGGAGGTGTCCTTTCGAAACTTGGCCGTCGCGCCTGTGCGACCGTTTCCCTGCTGCTGCTGTCCGTTCGCTTTGCTCTGGCAACCATTCCCGTTGCTCTCGATGCGATTGATTTGCTTTTGAAGGTGGCCGATTTTGGTAAGGATTGCGGCCTGCTCGGCGGCAGCAGCAGACTCCAACCGGTCGTTGCGCCGTCCTCGATTGTTTGCGCTGCTGCTCGACAGGGCGTAGACGGTTTTGGTGATATCGTGCAGCTTTTCGTTGATCACGTCGACCTTCTCGAAGATGTGCTGGATCTTAAAGTCCAGACTGGAGAGACGCGTCTCGAGCGTCGGGGAAGGTGTTTCATGCGTTCTGGGGGAGGGAGGGGGGTGCAGAAAGAACAAACGATTGGCAAGACTGGCAACGGCCATAAACCACAGTTATCACACTTACTTCCTCAATATTTCGAGCTTGTTGTCCACGGACTTGATATGCTCGCTCCACGCCCCTATGTGGTGCTGGAAGACGTCCCAAACTTGAGACTTTTCCTGCAGCGTCTTCACGTTCGCATCCAGGCTCGTCATCGTGGTCAGCAGCGACACGATCCGCTGCTCCAGATTGATCAGGTAGTGGGAATTGAAACGGTTCAGATGAGCCTTCACGTCGTCCAGCAGCGTGCGCATGTCCTGCCCGATCGTTGCGACTTCACCAGACTGCACCGGATCTGCCCTGATCGGCCCCGTGGCCATTAACAGCACCATCAACAGAAGTGGTGTCTTCCGCATCGCGATCATCTAGCAGAGGGAGGAGCGGGAGAAGGAAGAGAAGATCGGATTACATCGACGGAAGAAAGAAAGATCGGGGAACACGGTGGCGCTTCCAGTGGCGTTAAAATACGATAATAGGTCCCTACAATCGTCGAGTCAATTCATCATTCCTCGCACTCGTGGGAGATTTGAAAACCATCTTTCCGCCTTCCCTTTGCGGGGTGGCAGGCACACGCACGGCACGTGGTTTGCGCGTTAGAACGATCGCTTTGTTTACAAGCTGCCGGCCCACCCACTCGTCGGGTGCTCTTGTGCGCGCAACATCGTACCCATCCGACGGGGAAGGGAAGTTGGCTAGCATAAACATAAGAAAGATACACGCGTGGAACCACACACACAGACACACGTATGCACACGACTCTCCAAAAAAAAGTCCACGGCGCTAATCCGCAAAGAGCCGCGTAAAGATTATAATGGGTTTAAAAATAGCGCCATCGATCGGTAATTACGTTGATTTACGATCGCGCACGATCGCGGACACGGAACTTCACTTTGATCGCTTTTTATTCGCTTTCAAATTTCAAATCTTCAAACACTTCCGAGCACCGAAACTACCGAACGCCGCGTGTCCATGCTGTGCTCCGGCTAAATTTGGCACACTTTTTAGTGGCACACTTCTTATCGGTATGTGGCGAAATAGGAGAAAAATGTTCTATCAATGCAACACTGCTTTACGGGATGTGGGGGTTTTATTACGCCTTTTTGCTGTGCTTCTAAACCGTACCAGTCAACGTTGATCTTCTCCAACAACTGAACCGGCTTGTTCTGCTGCCGAAATAACACTAACTGAGCTGTGGAACCCTTGCTTTGTCCCGAGTGGAACAGATGTTAGAATTTCGGATGTGCTGTGTGCCGAACTCCATCCGCGTCTCCACCAACACAACATATGCTGAAGAGTGCTTTTGAACTTGAACATTTTGGTGCGTTATGCGGTCATGTCATGTGGATGATCGTACGCTTAGCGGGAAAGACATTTGAAAACATTATTTTTCGCACTTTTGCTACGTACGGAATGCAAGCATATGTTTAAATTCAAATGTATGGAAAAAATGTTTGAACAAAATACATAAACAATAAATGCTGTCGAGTTTAATCAGCAAACTCACTGGGAAAGCCAGCAAAGCAAAAGAAATTTGCTTTACTTACAATGTAATAGTTGCATTTTATGTGAAATAAAAATTTAAATGTGCAAGGAATAATTTTAAAACCGTTGCACGGTTTTCATCGCCTACCGAAGCGATGTTTTCGATGTGCGATTGTAGGGGCGAACGCACTATGGGACAAAGTTTAAAATGGACAAAGGCAAGTTTAAGATTTTTGTTTAGAAAAATGTGCTTCTCGAACTATCTATAAAAAAATCTAAATCCATCTATAAATAATCTATAAATCTGTCTTGGTAACAAAAGCAGTACAAGTTCAGTATAGCATTTTTAAAAAAAAAACTGCATCAAATAAATTAAACAAACGAAGCATGAAATGCACCCTAAATATGCTCTTTTCACATTTTAATTTAAGACATATTTTTATAGAAAGTAAAAAAAAAACAGCATCCCAACCCTACGCTGTTTGGGGTTTGACGCACCTGATTTCATTTTTTCTCGTGTGTCGCGCTCACAGTAAAACTAGCCGGCACACAAGCGTGCATTCCATGCCCGACCGTGGTCGCGTAAACGTGGTATTGCTGTAGTGCGTAGTGAACATAGGGCGCTTGGTTACGGGCACGTGCTAGAGGCCTCCCTTTTTTCTTCCCTAACATTTTCGTGCGCATGTATGAGTGTTAAAGAAAATGATAGTGTGCGTGTGATGTGATTGTGTGTTCATTTCCCTCGTTGCCTAGGGGAGAAGGAAGTGGGCAAGTGTTCGTGGCATGATTGTATCCTTGCAGGAGCAAACTCAGAAAAAAAAAACACACACGCAAGGGGATGAAGTTATTTATGTCTAAGCGGTGAATTTCTTCCCAGTGCTAGGATGTTTTGGAAGGAAGGGGGTTGGTTTTTTCTAATCATTTCAAGTTGAAGTTGTGCTATTTGGTGTGGCGTTAAACATTACAGTGGTTCACACCGAAAGGGAGCACCAACTCTACATAATCTCAGTTCGGAAGTTTCGTTTCGAAGGCGGCAACCGCACAAACCTTCCTAAAAATCAAGCACACAACACACACACACACACACACACACACAGCTAGACCAGTTGCCATGACGCTCGCGATTTCGCGTTTGCTGCCAGTGTTGGTGTTCGTTTGTGGCGCCTGTTTGTCGCAGGTGGCGCGGGCCGCCCTAGCAACGAACGAGGTGCACCTTCCGGAGGAGCAAAGCACGCACCGGCACCACGCACACCACGCGGGCCAGAAAGAGTCGCCGGAAGTACACGGCGGCAAGGTGACCTACGCATCGCCCAATCCGGTCGCCGTTTATCACATCGAGCACAACCAGAGTGAATCGGGCGCGCGCCAATATCTGGCCGGCATGGTGGAGGCGGAACTGCGGGTGCCGGCCTGGTGCAAGCAGTGCAACGAGACAGTGATGGAATACTGTCGTTCGGGCCGATTTCTGAACGACCATTGCTGCTGCGAAAACTCGTACGCAATAGGTAAGCGAGCAGTGAAAGCAAAGAAGCGTGAGTCATTCTTAGTCGATGCGGTAGTAGTGCGCAAAGCAGCATGGTGGCGTGATGTGGCGGATTTACATACAAGCGGTCCCAGGAGAAGGAAGGACACGGTGTCCTATTAAGCACGAAAAGGAAAATTAAGCTTTAAATGAGCGGTTTGGCTGTTAGTTTTCCCTTTCCACGAGCTCGTTTTGCCACTGCTCCCTCATGGAAAGCAAAATAGGTCACGCAACACACGTGTTGCTAGGCGATGATGTCATAAGGACACACAAGTGCCTCTGAAATCGAATGCTGACGTGGCGCTTGCCTTTTTTTCACCCGTGGGTGTTTGTTGGCGATATCTTAACCTGCTAATCACGATTTGTAGTGTGCGATTATTTTCACGCATGCTGAGATTTGTTTTTTGTTTTGGTTTTGCACGAAGGTGTGGGATTTGCTCCGTTGGTAAGAAGAAGTGCTCAAATCGTGCGCCGTCGATGCTGTTTACCCTAAACATCCGATGCGTCGACCTCTTTTCTCCTTCTTGCTCTCTCACTCGGGGTGCGGTGCAGTATGCAAAAATGCACTCCTGCTCTTCCCCTTTCTCTCTCTCTCTCTTTCGCATCTACACATAACCTTGATCTATTTAGTGTGTGTTTGGGATTCGTGAACGGATTAAGTTACAGTTTAGCTACGCAAGCGGAGGGTGTTTGACGATAATAGACATCCGCTTTGGGAGCGAACCATACGCAACAGTTTTGTGCGCGCATAGAACGTGCATAAATGTGCGTATTAGAGGAAGATTGCTGTCGCGCCTCTCCACCACCTCCACAACCTCTTTGCTCTAAGAACAAGAGGCTTTAATAGAGAGCAAAAAAGAGAGAGATATAGTGAGAGAGAGAGAGAGAGAGTGGCAAATTGCAAATCGTTGCGTCATGTGTCCAGCGTTTTTAAACGGGACGCCTTTCCATGTAAACGGTCGCCTGCGGTGCTAACCTACTGGGTCGTCATCTGACGGGTGTAACCTTGCCAGTGGAAAACAGGTCTCCCAATAATGCTACCCCCGTGCCGCATGGTGTGTGTGTGTGTGTGAATGTGGAAAATGATGCAGCAAATGACGACAAATTGGCCACGGGGAAACAAAAGGTTCAGGCGCCCGTGGCACGACGCAAGGGAGATTCACTCTTTCACCCTCACTCACTCTCTCTGTTTGTCGTTCCCTCGTGATGTGTCTCGTGCATGCTGGCCATTGGACAGCTCTTCCCTTCCCCACCAACGGATAACGATAACGAGACACTAACGCACTAAATTGCATTTACAATTGCAAAGTTGATTAGTCGTTTGTTGTTTTCTTTCTGCTGTTTTTGTGCTGTTGTTGTTGTTGTTTGGTTGAGAGGGAAATTGGCCCGGTCATGCCGTTTCATGCGGCGTGTGGTGGTGCATCGGCACGCGTTTTCTGCCTCATCCTACACTATGCACACGATGTTCAACCGTTTAAGTTGGACAAATGGCGCATCCCATTTAGTTTTTTTCCTCACCACCCCCACCACCACCATGGGGAGAAGAACACCTTTCTTATTCTTTTCGTTCTGCTTCGGTTCCCTTTTTCCTTGGCACAGAGCCCAATCGGGTTTGGGCGAACCTGTGCGCGCACTCTGAGCTCTTATTGCGCAAAGCGGAGACACACGCGCGACACGCCGAATGTGCGGCAAAGAGCAGATGCGCGCAAGCAAACACACAATCGATTTGCATGACAATATCGAAACGATACTAAAACCCCCGTAACTCGCTTTTAGGTTTGCTTCGTTCGCGGGGAAGATGAGCGGAGGTCGGGGAGACAACGGTATCCGTCTGGAAGTCAAGAAACGCAGCAAAGGAAGCATCGTTTTGCGAGTGCGATTTGAAGCAAACAACACGCGACTATTTGTGTGTGTGTGTGTGTGTGAGTTTGTAACGGGGTCGAAAAAGGAACTTAAAAAATGGAAAGAACACTAACCGGTGGCGGTACATTAGCGCTTCCGAGGGGTGAGTTAGCTGTTGCCCGATGGCTTTCTCG
>KI920513.1:0-18675 GCA_000473525.2 Anopheles melas | reverse complement strand
ACGACCACCGGAGGAGCGACAGCACGATGAGCTGCGCCACACCGATCAACGATCATCAATCTTCCTTTTAAGCCTCTGTGTCCCTGTCTCAACCTGCCAGGGGAGAAAGGAAACCCGCCACCATATTTACAATCGTTTGACCCTAACCCACCTTCACTCGCTCTGTGCATTCATCCCTTTTTTCCTCGATGACGACGACGACGACGACGACAACTGCAACACACGCACACAAACTGTGGCACAGGTCAAACGAACTGCACACGAACGAGAGCAAAGCACAAGCCGTTGCAGTGCTAATGATCGCGTACGATCCGCTTCCATGATCCGCAACCGGTTGGTACACGGTCCGATCGTGCCCGTGTCCGTCCACGCCGTAGGGTTCGACGAGAGTTTCCACGATCACGGTGGCAAACAGCTATAACTCTGAGCCGACAGAACCGCTCCAACCGCTAGTGGTTGTGTTTACCATCTGTGGGGGGGGGGGGGAAAGACGCACACAAACACCAAACAGCATCCGTTGAAACACGCACCACAAATACAAGCGTGTGTTGACTGGCCCAATTTTCCCGTTCCCGCAGGGGCGAATATCACACACTAGAAAATTGCTGCTGCTTTCGAGCGTTCTAAAGCTGCTGCAGTTCTACGCGTTTCGTCGTTTGCCTTCGGATTGCACGCACACACACACACACACACACACACACACACATGCATGAGAAAGGGATTGGAAGGGGTTTGGGAAGCACCAAGAGCTAATAAAACCGAGCCGTACGCTCGTGGGCAGCAGTTAGTTTGTTGGGAAACTTTGCACCACCAGAAAGGGGGAAAGCGATTTTTTGGAACGAAGTGTTTTCCATCCTAGTGAAATCAACTACACACCACTACAGCGAAGGCAAACACCGTTGTGATTCTGTGTCCGTGTCCGTGTATGTGTGTGTGTGGGACGGGAAAGTGAATTAAGATCCAGTTCGGCTCGGTACAGACGATCAGTCGATAGTGAACGATCGTGTCGGCAGCAGCAGCTCGACCTCAACGTGAAGTAAAAGTGTGGAGCACAAGTGAAGCAAACTTCGACTCGAAGCGTTATTTTTTTGTGGAAGTGATTTTTAACCAACAACCACCAATTTAACCATGGTTAGTAATAGCAGAAGGTGTTGGATTAGTGGATAAGTTTTGTGTAGAAAAATGTGATTTAATTACAAAATGGTTGAAAGGGTTTATTTGGAGGAAAAAGACAATTTTGAGCAGTTTGAATTAAAATTTGTTATAAAGTGACCGTAAAGTTGTGCATAATTGAAGTGTTGTGTTTATAGTTGCCTTTTAAGATCATTGTTTTGTATTAAAATTGTTATAATTGTTCAAAACTCGGGACAATATTAAAATACTTTATTGTAGATTTTCTTAAATAAACTGATAATTAATGAATTATTGCTCTAATTTACTTAAAGTAGAAAAGGTAGCTTTATTTCAAATGGTCATTTGCTTCTTTGCAGTGATATACTTTAATTGATCATAAAAATCTTTAAAAAAAAACATACAAAAAAGCGATTTTTATTTAACATTCCCCTTTGGATGAAAAATACCATGCGCCTCCATGGACAGCACAGTACATCGTCGTGCTGCTTTCTTTTTTAATTCGACATAAATTCCATGCGCCGTGTTTAACAGACTGGCCGTACATGACACGAGAAAAATGGCTACATGGAAATTGTAAAAATTCGGGTCAAACGAAAGATGTGTTTCTCTAATTTTTGAATCGGAGCGAACGATCGACAAGGACAGCAACAACGCAACTGAAACCCGCTCGTCCCCTCTTGGGACACATTTCTAGCATAGCGATAGAATTTGTGTTTTAATTCTGTGTTTTCGCCCCTTTTCCTTTTTCCAGGATGATCTCACCCCAGAGCAGATTGCGAGTAAGTATCGTGACCCGATGGGGTGGTTTTTTTTCAAATCAAATAATTCGCGCGATCGAAAGATGTTAATTTAAGCTGGAAAAGAGGGAAAAGGTGGTGGCGGTCTGACGCTGTATGACGTCGGTGCGCGCCTAACATATTACGCGCTTGAGGCGCCATCTGGGTTGACATCATGTCAGGCTGGCCAAGCTGCACTCTTCCCACGCCCGGGCGACACCACGCGACACCCAAACGGCCCGGCACGGCACGGCTCAGCTTGTTCAAGGCCAGCGAAATGGATAATTTCAGACGCAAACGCGCGTGACTAATTGCCTGTATCCGGTCAATCGTTTTTTTTTTTTCTGAAGGAAGACCCGGGGCCTAAAACAACAACAACAACAACAACCTTTGTTTTGACTCGTGCCGAAGACTCCTTCGCTTCGATTTGTTTACCTTTTCTTCCCCGTTCGGTTTCGGGGAAGATCCCAGTTGGCGTCTGCCCTTGTGTTGTGAGCTGCACGTGTGTGTTGTTGACCGGTTTCGGATGTTAAGTAAGCCATGTTTTGACAGCCATCCGTCATCGCTTAGCAACGATCGGCGGCGGTCAGTATCGATTGGGCTGGCTGCCGCCAACCTGTCGGAGCGTATCCAGACGATGGTTGCGCTGCGCGCATGAATCATGTACGCAAAGGCATCGTTATTTGCTTCCGCTTTCTTCTTTCTTGTGTGTGTGTGTTTTTTGGGAGGAGGAAGTTGTCCACCCACGCGAACGCGTGCTGTTTAATGAGCAACCGATGAAAACGCATCTCATTGCGAGAGCGGTCCGGGGTTTTTTTATGTTTCTGTGTCGATTTTTCATCATTTTCCTTTCACTGTGCCGAAAGCCGACAGCCCGCGCGGTTGAGTTGTATTTTTCTCTCTTACCCCCCCCCCCGCCCCTCCCCGTTTTCCACAAACAGTGAATCTGTGAAATTTGTAACCGTTCCAAAAATAAGCATGGTTTTTCTTTTTTTTATTAGTATTATTATTATTCTTATGCACCATCGACTTTACCCGGCCGTCGCCGCTCTCGGTGGGCGATTAAGCGTACGGAGGAGCGTTTTCGTGTACGGTTTTTTTTCTCGTTTTTTACACCTTCTGTGGAAGTGTATTTTTCCACTCCATTTTCCACGGTGCTTTGTTGAGCGGGAAAGAAAAAGGTGCTAAATGTATTAATCGATATCGCACCGATGGGGTGATGGGAATGATTAAAAATGAATTATTTGCCCTGCCCTCCCGTTTTTTCCGATGACGCGATGATGCGTTGATGAATTTCTTATCCGGGACCTGTTAATGCTTGATTTGATGATTATGGTTTGCGTGGTTTTCAAGCAAATGTAAAACAAAGTTCATTAACCTTAATCAAACGCACACCTTTTGGCTACAACAGGCGGGTTCGGGTCTTTCACGGTCCAATTAAACGTTCGCACTTGATAGCGACCATTTATTTCGTCACGGCCGTGCAGACAAGACTAGCGAGCATCCTTTCCTACAACAAATCCCCGCTTGTTCTTCTTCTTGTCCTTCTGTGGCACAACTCCTCTCTTCATACACAATAAAGTGATTCAGCTGATCTTCTCGACCGCCACCACGACGACGGTGACGATCAGACACGACCATTTTCACTTTCACGGACTGTTGGCAGCGAGCCAACGCCAATCTATCTAATGAGTTGCATACGTTAAATGATGATTTGCCGCCCCACACCACCCCTCCAACCAATCCCGGAAGAATCCCACGGGAGAAGAGATTTATCCGATCGCTGACGACGACGACCATGTTTTCGTCGCCGTTTGCATGTCACGCTCGATTGACGACGCTAATTGGGCGGAATTTATTGTTGGCAATGCCTACAAAACCTATGTTGGAAAGCAAGGATGCGAACTATATCTCCATCTTTCCCTTTTTCCAGTCCTGCAGAAGGCGTTCAACAGCTTCGATCGCGAGAAGACGGGCAGCATCTCGTCCGACATGGTGGCGGAAATCCTGCGCCTGATGGGACAGCCCTTCAACAGCAAGATCCTCGAGGAGATGATCGAGGAGGTGGACGAGGACAGTAAGTATCCTGTAGGGTGGGGTGAAAATGAATGTTATTTTTATCCACAATAAAACACATACTGATTGCGCGCAGAGTCGGGCCAGATTGAGTTCGCCGAGTTCGTGACCCTTGCCGCCAAGTTCATCGTGGAGGAGGACGAGGAGGCGCTGCAAAAGGAGCTGCGGGAAGCGTTCCGCCTGTACGACAAGGAGGGCAACGGGTTCATCCCGACCACCTGCCTGCGGGAGATCCTGCGCGAGCTGGACGATCAGCTCACGGATGACGATCTCGACATGATGATCGAGGAGATCGATTCCGACGGCTCTGGCACGGTTGATTTTGATGGTAAGTGAACGTTCAAACGGACACACATTTTCCATACACCAACACACACACACACACACACACACACACACACACACACACACATATATATATATATATATATATATATATAAATCCAACATCGAAACCGGTTTTTGGAGCCGAGAAAACGTAGAACAAGCCGTTGCGTTGATGTTTACCGAAATCGAACAAATAAACGCGCTGCGTGCTACGCGATTTTCCCTCCGATCCAGGCAGGCTTTGGATGGGTTCCGCTGTCCCCCACCGCTCCCATTTCCCTCCCAGTTTGCTATAAACATCTCATAAATGCTAATAATAACACGCAAACCACACAGTTGAGTCGCGTGCGTTAGCCGGGTTGCGCAAAACTTCCGACAAAAACCACCGGAATGGCTCGGAATTGATTTTCCAACCGGGGCAGGGGGGGATTTTCTCCTCAAGCACTGCCCCTAATGGATCGTGATGGATAAATTTCTTCCATTTTTCTCCCTGGTTTAATTGTTTGAAATGGGGGTTTTTGCGCCACAAAACTTCCAACGTCCAACGGCTTCTTGGTTTTTGATTGGCAAATAGCAAAAATGACATCATTTCTCCGTCACTGTCAACAAGCCAAATCGCCACAAAATAATCATAAAAACATGAATCCATGTCCACCGATTGCATGGTCCACCTTGCTAAAGACAAAGAGAGAAAGAGAGAGAGAGGAAGCACAGTTTACACACCTTTTATATGCCCATAAATCATGCCCGATCTCGCCCGAAGATGTACAGAATTATGACGCGCAGCTTTTTAGCGTTTTCGCTTGTTGAGTTGTTCCGTGTTGCGATCATAAATCAACGTCCTGCTTTGGCTGCTGTCGAAAGCGCGGCATCTCTACATCAACAGCAACAACATCAAGAAAGAAGAGTTGGAAAAGGCGGTTCGTGCTCAATTATTGTAAAACATGTTTCATGTTTTACCACCGTCTGTGAATGTGGCACCAGTAAAGGTGGTTGGCAAGTAGCGCACGATAGATAGATCGGTTGACGCTGTGCGATGGGGGAGAAACCGGCACAACACCATACACCATCTATGCTTCGTTTAGCAGTGTGAGCCGGCTAAAAATAGGGTCAAGACTTTTGAGAGCATTCCCCGTCCAGTGCTATTGTCCAGTGGAAAAGATCTTCGTGAGCAAATCTAATCCAGATGGGTGTTAAGATTTAGCCGCGAGCATGAACATGTCTTACTGCAGCTGTTTGGCTCATTTTCAGGCTCAGTTGTCACCTCATCACTTCACAACTGCAAATCTCAACTGCAAACTGCATCATCATCATCATTGGCTTGAAATAGTTTTAAAACACGATCACTCTGGACGATCTTCATAATGCTACCACTTCTCACTGTTCTTTCACGTTTTGCCTTAACGTCTATTTGCAGAGTTTATGGAGATGATGACTGGTTAAGGATGACGCTCAGTTAAAGTCATCAGCAACGCAGTGCGCCTATTTATTGTATCTACCTTTTCCCCCGGTTGTGTCATTCATCCTTCCATCAAGCTCCGGAGCAAACCCCAACTTCATCTTCAACACCATCAACACCCGCAGTTTCATCGTAGTTGTTCCCCCGAGTTTAGCTCCCCGTTTGTTTTTCCACCAAAAAACGTGTATTGACTGTGTTTGTTTCCAACATTTTTTTTTAGCGTGCCCAATTGGAGCACGCGTAAAGTGTAGTGCATATTCTTAAATTAAGAATGAATCTCTGGTCTGTGTACTGGGTGTACTGGTGTGGTGTTATCAAATACACACACATCGTGAGCAAGTATTTTGATTGTTTCCTTTTTTTACACACAAAAACAAAGCACCTTCAAACGAGTCTTTACAACAAAAAAGAACAAATTTTTAGACCGAACAGTAAAACAGTTGATATTTGAAGCGATTTGTCCTAAGTTTACTCGAAATGAGTGTATGTTCACATACATTCGGCTCAGCAGTAGCAGACTGTTTTTCTTTCTTAAGCCCTTAAAAACCGTCCGCTCATTTGCGGCGATACCGTTACACTGATTTGAGCACTGTTTCTTTCTGTACTGTATTATTAATATTTAATAAAGCTACAAGTTTAATAAAGTTATCATTGTGTACATATTATGTATAAGAGGTGGGAGTGTCTGAATTGGCTTCGCACTACATCCGAATCTACCGTTAACCGTTACCATTCGGATCAGGATGATGGTCCGTGCCGTAGGGATGGATGAGCTCAAATTCACCCAAGAAAGAAAAGGCCAAAAACATCAGATACGTTAATATCATCGAGAGACCGACGCTTCTTCGGCCCTGAAAGTTGGTAAACAGCAAGCACAGCCAGGTGGTGGTGAGGATTTGAAACAGGTACGCTTCGCAGTTCTCGCCCATAACACCTTTGCGTACCTGCAATAGAAACAACCCCGTTTAAATAGGGATAAAGTTGATGCTGGCCTTGTGCAAATTGGACGATATTTACTTCTGCGACAAGATTCGGAACACTGAATGCTTTTGTTATGAAGGTGAGACCCAATCCAAGGCAAAGATCTGGAAGAAATGACGTCATTTTAAGTTATTTTCCATTTCAGCCTAAATGTATGCAACACGCACATCAAAACTAGTCTAATAGCGCTTTTAGTACAGTTTAGTACAGATACTTACTGAGCAGTGGGCCTCCAAAGCAGGCAGCAAATGCCATTTTGCCATAGCCCTGGCGTGCTAGGGCAACATTCGAAAACAAATCTCCAACACTGTTGCCCCAGGCGAGCAGTGATAGGCCCAGCACAGACTTTGAGAGCTTCAACACAATGCCCACCGTCTCGAGCACACTCACCACCTCCTGGGCCAGAATGTAGATGACCTGTATGCATCCCAGGAAGCTCAGAATCGTGAATGATTTGTGATAGGTAGGGCATCGATCAGTTCGTGATGTGTAGAACACGACAACCATTACGGGGACAGCGAACAAGACTATCCAAAGGAAGATGTACACATTCGCTACCTTTATAAGCGCAACTAGAGTTGGAGAATTAAGGTGTTATGAATTCCTCAAACTGCAAGCCAAATTGTATGGATGCTTACCGTCATTTACAAATAATATCATTAACGGCAGTGTTAGGCAGTGACAGATGTTGAGAAGCTTAGTCCATCCATCACGTTCGGCGGTAGTGTTGACGATTGGAATGGTGAGAAGAAGTAGTAAAACGAAGGGTGCCTTTAGGATACAAAACGTTTTCGTCATCCATCCTCCTTCATTCCACTCTTCAGGATCAAGAGGGTTCACATGATCAAAGAAATCGGTTAGAAGACCTTCGTTTGTTGGAACATTAGATTCAGGATTCTGTCCACGAATATGATTGATTGCTCCTGTCCACATAAGGGGTATATTAGGTATTTGTAATAAGCAGAAGTGCTTCATCTTTAAATGCTTACTTGTAGAGATGCTTGAGCCTTCCTCCCGTCTAGTCTGAACAGACTCCCATATAACCAGAGCCAGAAAGAACAGGTACATTCCAATCAAAACTGAACTATCCAGCAAGCTGAACCGTTCGTCCGCTGCCTTCAGCGTGATCCAAACGATCGCAGCTATGAAAAAGGCCAAGTCCCTTTGGATTCCCCACTGAGGAAAATCAAACGGTTGTATCAACAGCACAGTTCCTCCAATCACTCCTATCACAAAAGCAGCCGAACCGAGCAGCTCAGAAAACATCAACTCTGTGTCGGCGTCTGGATTGGCGACGGCAGTGAACAGATCCGGAGATCCATTGCCGAACGCGAGGATCGTGACTCCAGCCAACGCTTCACTGATGTTGAGTGTCTTGGCAATGGCGGCCAGTGTTGGACAGAAGCTACGAGATCAGAAGAGATATCACACTAACGTCGTTGATAACAGTGGATGGTGTAAAGTACTTACAACTGATCAGCTGTTGTCCCTAAAACAACAAAGTAGTAAACACAAACACAAAGCAGCAGCACAAATCCCAACTGAAACAGATAGTCCCGTTCCGAGCCGATGGTACAGTACAGAAAGCCGACGTAGTTGAAGTAGAATTGACTTTCCGCGCAAGCTTCTGTCGCCTGTACAAACTCGCACTGCTCGTTCACTGGCAGTCGGTGAAGGTAGGAACAATCATCCTGGAAGTTGAAAAAAACATTATGGACTTCAATTTTACTTCAGGATACTCAGGAAATAATTAAAACTTACAGGACGCGGGAAGTTCACGTACGTCGCGTGCCTCACAGGGCGCTGAAAATGGGAACTGTTTTGGAAGAGTGACATCTTGGAACAACACCAAGAGTTCCTCAGCCTGCTTGGATCACTGCAATGACAAGCTCCAGAGAGCGGATCTCTTGTGGAACTGTTGATAGACATAATCGTAGTAGCCCATGTTCTTTACATTACCATCTTCCAAAAAGTCTACGATGGAACCAGTTGTGACTTTGCTTGACTTAGCCCAGAACTCAACGCCCCACTATGCAGCTCACCAGAACATCTTCGTATCGCTCCGTGCGCAACCGTGCAGTAACGTGCACTCCGTCCTCGAGGATGAGCGATGTCTCTTCGTGCGGGAAACGGAGGAGTGCCGTGAGTCGATGCACTACCTCGACTACATGCACTTTGTCTACTGCATCGTTGACAGTTCCAATGTGCTGCTGTTCACGTCGGCCATTGTTGCTTTGGTAAGAGATGATACTGCTTTAATGAAATACAGAAACTGATTTCAATACACTCCTTCAAATCCCACAGCTCCTCTTCGTGCTGCTACTCGGAACGCTCATCTACCATCTCTGCGTAACGCGCTACGTCGACAGCGTACTGTACGTGGCTAAATCATGGCGGCTGAACGAATACATTGCCGGTGTCACCCTGCTTACCTATGGTAACGGCTTAGCCCAAGTACTATCAGAGCTAAAGCACCACACATCCGGTGACACCGAACTGATCTACAACCAATATCTTGGCACTGCCGTCTATCAAGTTTCCTTCCTAGCCGCACTCGTCATTTGGATGGGTTCGTTTGCCATCTATCCGGAGGTGATCGTGCCCAATCTCATCAGTCTCATGATCGTGTCGCTTCTTGTGGAAGAGTTCATGTACGATGAGCAGGTAGGAATCGTGCAAACCACTACCTTGGCTGTACTTTACTTTGCGTTTCTTGGTGCACTCTACACAACCGCTCGTGTGATGGATCGTGAGGGAATCCGCTCGCGCAGTCAGATAGACATACGAGATGCTGATGGGAAAGTGTTTGACACTAACCTGACTGCAACGGTGGGAAACGTGGATCAAGAGCAAAGTGTCAGTTGGCTAGGACATGTCTGGCAGGGGTTAAGGACATTTCGCGAAGAAGATTTTCGTGCAGCACCGTGGTACAGGCAGGTGTATCTCCTCTGCAGCATTCTTGTGGAGGTTGTAGCGGTTCTGCTTTTACCTAAGGTGAACTTTGCACTACCCTTACACGGCTGGAATAAGTGTCTGTTCATCGTGAATCTGATCCTATTTCCTCTGTTTCTCATTGGCACAGCACTCGGTAAGGCACACCTCAACACACACTTGTTATCCTTTTCTCATCTATTCTATGCATCCTTCTTTCAGTGGACATGATTTCCAGTGAGAATCTGGGTTGGATTTGCCTCGGAAGTCTCATAGGCTCTGCCTGCTTCAGTGTGATCGTCTGTTCCACATCCTGTTACGATCGCAAGCCACCATTTTTCACCTGCATTGGATTGTTTGCCATTTTCGGTACCTCGTACGTGATCATGCTTCTGTCTTATGAGCTGATTGCCATCCTGGAGGCATTGTCCATCATCGCGAGCGTTTCCTCGGCGTCCTTTGCCATAACGATACTCGCCTGGGGCAGCTGTTGGATCGATTTGATAACATTACGTACGCTAGCTGTGCGTGGGTACTCCCGGATAGGCTTTGCCGCCTGTTTAGGTGCACCCGTTTTCAGTAAGTGAGCCCCCCTTTAGCTCTCCTTTACGTTCGCATTTAACCATAGCTTATTTTAGATATTTTAATCGGACTCTGTACCGTGTTTTGTGTGCAAATGATACGATCCGGCACAACCCAGATTCACGTGCGCGATGGAACTTCCGGACCGACCTGTGCAATCTATCTGTTCGTCACTTCGATGACAATCTTGCTGTCGGTGCTGTTCACACGCTTCGAGGCACGGGAAAGCATTGCCTTCTGCTTAACGACGCTCTACGTCACGTTCCTCGCTTACGTCGCGTTCTGTGAGTTTGAGGTTACACATGGCTACGGTACGGATCACAACGACGATGGAGAATACTTCCTGGACCGAGTCCCTGGACGCCGTGAGCACTAGAAGCAGAAGATGTGGTTAGTATGTACGGATGTAATAAACAAAATATCTCGATTAATTTGCGCTTTATTTTACTTTTATTCACAAAATAGTTGGATAAAGTTGCTGTCCGTATTATTATTTTTTGTTTAACCGTCCCGAAGACCTTACGAAGTTTGACTAATGTCGAACATAGTTTTTTTTTTATGAACTATTCGCAGCGCTACAGCGCTATTTAAAACTAAGTATAGCTTCAACTTATACCACACTTACCAACAACATACTACCTCGCTTGACCCTCGCTCCTCTCTTCTTCTCGCCTTCTCGCATTCCTCTTATGCAAATGGCCTTTTTTGATTACTGATTGGTTACTTTCTTTTGTTCGTTCATTCGCAACGGTAGGTAAATTTATGTCTAGTCTGTTTCGTTACTTTACGGACAGATTGGGAACATCCATTTGAAGGATATAACATTTAGCTTAATACATGCACGCCACGTTACCGCCGCTGTCACGTTTGCTTTAAAGGCTCCTTTTCTCTAATCAATTGGCTCGTTTAGGTTTGTGTTTTTTTGTTTGTTGTTCCTTGTTTTGCTTAGTTTAGTTAAATTCGAACGAATTGTGTGTTTCCACCGCGCGTGGATTGGAGTATCCGATTTAGCTAAGAGAGTTTAAAAACCGAAATTACATTATTGCTAGCCAGTCCTAATGCGGGTTTTGAGTGTTGTGACTCAATGTGACTTTAGCTGTAACGACTTGCCAGTATCAGTATCAGTTCGGAAGCAAACTATTCAAATGTGTTATTTTCCCCCCCTCTATACATTTTCCTTTTCATTTGCGCTTGTCTACACCATCGCATAGATTATGTGTGTGTGAAGGTGTCTGCTGCGCTTGTGCGACACTGGTTTTCACTATTTTCTCTTCCTATTGCTTGCTCTTTGTTTTCTGTAAAGTTTGATACATCGTGCAAACTGTGTGAAAGCTAGAGCAGTTCGTTTTTCTTTTTTGTTTTGTTTGTGTACGTGTACATAGTAAAATGCCCAGTAGTGCCAAAACGAACGCATTATCCCGGAGCAGTGAAAGGTAGTGAGAAACAGGCAAAGAAAATAGAAACGTTTCTTCACAAGTCCAAATTAATGTATAAAATGCTAACTAAAATACAGTGAGACTACACACAGATGTTAAAAGAAAGGTAAAGAATAAGACAAAAACAAAAATAACCATAACATAAAAGTATATCATACAAATTTACACGTTTACAACTGTCAACATACACCACCGTATTTACCGCCAGAAAATATTTACAAAGCAAAAACAAGAAATAGAGCGCTCCCGGGAGCGGTTAAATTTTGGGATTAATTTTGAACCACAGAAAAAAAAACCGAACACAAAATTTTAAATCATATACAGGGAAAGGACCGACCGCGTCCGCCGTTCGTAGGGAAACGAAATCATCTCTCTGCAGTCAAAAGCTTATTATATATAGATGCGTTTTCTCCTACACCGAGAAAAGACTATAATAAATGCTAGAGAAAAGGAAACAAATGGAACAATTAAAATCGGAAGTATCGGTGACTTGCTGGGGGAAGAAGGGGGGATCAGTTCCACTCCAGTTCGTCACATTTGTCACACGCTGCGTCACATGCGATGGTGTGGACAAGCACAAACAAAAGGGAAAATCACTAACCAATAAAGGCATACTGCTGGTTTAGTCGTTACTTCTCATCACACTCAATTCCAGCAGTTTTAAAATCCAGCATTTCAATCGTTTCTCAAACGCTACATTTGCCAACTGAGGGAGTGTTCGTCTCTACCTATCTTATGGAAGGAATACTAGAAGTAATCAATATTCTCTACAGCTATATCGTACGGCATGGAACTATTAACGGAGTATAAGGGGAAATATACTGTCGTACGCTTCCCGTGTGGAACGTGCACATGGCTAACGAACACAGTAGTCGATCGAGGTGCAGAGTGGGACACTGGATAAATGGACCGTTTTGTTTAATTCCCACCCTTTTTATTCTACAACGTAACGCCTTATCTACCTTACCAGCGAAACAGGAAGTAGCTGTATGCAGTGTTCTATTGCGAAATGCGATTAGGAAATAAATTATTATCTTTACACTTATTTGTCTCCAGTAACAACACCTTCCTATTGGCTCTAATCTTGTATCTCCCGTCCAATAATCGTTTCAATCAAGTCTGTATAGTATCAAGAACAGCAAATCACAAACATAGATTTCTGAACTAGAGAAGGGGACATTGTTACCTTGTTTGCCACTTGCTGCTACGCTTGCTAACGTTTCTAATCTCGGTTCAACATGGTTCACTATTCATGACGGTCGTCACTTACGTGCTGCCCCAGAGTTAAGTGTAGCAAAACGAAATGCAATCAGTTACTATGGACCATGCGCTTGAAAATGAATGATGATAATATCATGCTTGTTTTGATCAACGAAAAAACACTAACACAAAAACAAAAAAAAATGGGAAAAACACTCCATCACATCCTCGACCCAAAAGTCCCACGAGGGGTAAACAATTAAAGTAAAATGAATGCTACCGCCTGTCTGCCTAAAGAGAGAGAGAAAGTAGTAATAAATAAAGCGATCTAGCTACCCCAGCTGATGATATCCGTTAAGTTTTAAGCAGTCGAGTCAATGTAGCAGCTCGGATCGGCCCCCACACTTGCCGCCTCGTTGCCGAGCGTCGTTTCGTTGGCGTTCAGATCAATAATACCGTTGCCGTTTACGCCGGCCCCATTGCCGTTCGTACCGACCTGGCCACAGTTGAGCTGGTTGAGCTGGGCTGCTGTTACCAGCGGAAAGCTGGACGCGGAAGCAAAGTTTGTCTCCTCTAGGTCACGCTGCAGCTCCATCAGGGCCGGTGTTTGCTGTACGATCGCTTTGACGCTGTCCAGTGTCTGCAGAGGTGCGGGATTGGTTTAGTAAATTGATAACAGCATAGAGGTCTACAAGAAAAAAGAGCAAATTACCTCCAAAGCGCGATCGATCGCCTCGTACTGTCGTTTCGCTTCGCTCAACGCTTGGTGCCAACTGGCCGTCATCACGAAATTGGACCCACTCGTGGCATTGCTTGCCATCGTCGCCAGCTGTTGCTCCTTTTCGAACAGCTTGGCCTTAAGTTTGGGAATCTAATGGACAAAACGAGTACAAGGAGTTAATACGCACTGAGAATTCAAATCGTTTAGGCTACACAATTACCTCAGTGCAAGCCTGAACGATAAACTGGGACAGTTCCTGCTCCGGCACGACACCATCCTCGTTGCAGAGCTTAAATGCGTTCAAGATCTCCTCCCGATCGATCACAATCTTCTTGGCCTGCTTGCTATCACTGCACAGTGTGCTTAACTGACAAATGTCTTCGTTTAGTTTCTACAATAAAAGACAGGTCATGTATTCCTGCTTACACTAACGCATTTGTTTCTGCAAACTTACATCAATTTCTTGTCGGTGCTTCAGCAACTCCACCTTGTTGCTGCTCAGTTCGCTGCCCCGCACCTGCAGCTGATGGTAGGCGTCCTTCAGATCGTCCTGCAGCTTGTAGTTTAGCTCCTCGTACTCCTTCACACGGTCCTGAATCTCTTCGTTTGAGATCGCTAGTTTGTTCCTGTGAGTGTATCAACGAATTATTAAATGCTCTCCATACTGCTACCCTTTCCAACATACTTATGATTGATCAGCTCCTGTATGCAGTGATCATTATCCATCTGGACGATCCGCAACACCTTCAGCAGCTTCGTGATCAGATTGTCCACATCTATCACCTGATCCACCAGCGACTGCGCGTTGCAGTACTCGCAAATCGACGGCATTTCGGCCATCGATGCCTCCGCACAGCAGCTGTTCTCCTCGTCGTCCAGCGACGAAGAGTGGCTTGCGGTTGTGTGGTCCGGAGCGGTCGTCATAGCTGCCGCCGCCGACGTTACCACGGACGGTGTGTTGCGAGACGGTTGCTGGTGCTGCTGCTGCTGCTGCTGGTCGTTGTTGCTACCGACCGAATGGTGGAACCGTGACGACCGACCACTAGCTATCATGTTCGACTGCAGCTCGATCTGCTGCCGGTTAGCGATGGCTTGCGAAAGATTATCGAGCGATTCGTCGTGCGCCATCGTCATCGCGTTGCTGGTCGCTCCAACGCCACTCTCGAGCGACGATGGCATTTCGATCTGGGAGATGCGGGTCGACGACGAAACCATGTTGTGGGAATGCGAGTCCGGCATCGTCACGTCCTCCAGCACGTTGTCCATCATGAGGCACGGTTCCGTCTCCGAGTCGAGCATCTCTGTCGAGTCCGATTCTGGAATAAAAGAAAAAAGTTGGTGTTAAAATCATTCCATCCGTACCGGGAATTACATGCATTTCAACTCACCGTGGCCATTTGTTTCACGGCACTCCTTGTTTGCAGCGTTTGCTCCATTCGTGGCAGCTCCCGCTGACTTTGTGGTGGCCGTCTTACTCGTCGCGTTCTTGATAGCACTGATGACGGCCGCTATGAACGATTGGCCACGCTGCGGTGACAGTGGTACGGTAGCCTTTGCGCCTCCCTTCGCCGATGCCGAGTGGGATTCCGGGGACTGGTGCTGCTGGTACTGATGCTGCTGCGAATGGTGATGCTGTTTGCCCGAGTACGCATCGGAGGATTGCTCGTACTCCGGACTGCCATCGCCACTGCTCGCACTATTCGTGTACGCCTCGTTGTGGTAGATTACGTCCTGCCAGAAAAAAGTAAAATAAAGGGAAAGATTGTTAATCGTTTTGAATGTGAGGGTATGCAGGCATTTCACTCGTCTCACAAAATCAAATAACAAAAAAGACATTTTTCTTGCAGAAAGGTATGACATTCTTGTATCTAGATGAAAGTAACAATATACTAATAACTAATATACAATAACTAATATACTAATTAGGATTAATTTAGTTGATATTAGTTAACTATCTAAACAAAAGAACACATAGATTTAAAACATTACAAAAGACATTTTGTTGGACACATGAAGAGGAACAAGGAGAGCACAGAAAGAGGAACAAGGAAAGCTAGCATGAAGAGCTTTCAGCAAAGCAAACTTTCACTTGCAACGCTGACACATAGAGGGCGTTAGTGTATGGCTCTTACTATTAAACGGACGGATTTAATTTACAATGCGAATTTTGCTCATTTTATTATAATTCTGATTTACTATTGCTTGGAATTAGAATACAACTATGTTAAATACAACTATTTACACTTCAAATAATGGAGATTTTGGAGCGGTGAACTCAAATTAGACATTCATTGTAGGTGTCATGGTGGGTTTGTCATGCTGCCAACAAATGAATTATCCGCTACAACTATACACCCCCTACAGCATGCGGCAACAGTTTTCCGATCGGGCCAAAACACCTCTCACCCCTACGAGCAAACCCTCCCTTTGCATAATCAAACGAGGCATAAAGCCTGGTTTATGAGAAAGCTAATTGATCCAACCACCCTTGGGGTTGCTTAATGATTTTTATGGATTAAGCTAAGCAGCAAGCGGACGACAAATCCTGGGGTCAAGGACTCACAGCAACATGTTTGGATATGGGGCGTAACCGGGCGTTGACCTCGCCCAGCAAATTGGCAACAAACTCTACGGGGCAAAACCTTTTCAAGAAGTACAAAACCACACACACACACGCACACACAAACCGGGAAACATGCAGCACACACTGGCTCAACTTACCGTATGGCTCGCAATCGCTACAACGCGGTGATGTAGGTGATGTACCACCCAGCAATGAAACGCATTGCCATTTGCATATAAACACAAAAAAACGGCATGGACATTGGAAGTGCAGTTCCGGATGCAATCGATGCATCACGGTGGGGGAAGTGGGGGGGGGGGGGATACAGTTAAGATAAACAAAGCACCACAACGCCACGGGGGTGAGGGAAACCCCGTCCGGTTTTATGTAAACACAATTAGTTCCACCAAAAACCATACATACACACACACATATATAAACACACACGGTATAAGAAGAGCGAGCGATATTGCGTATAATTGAAACGGGAACAATCAACACAACACGAGCGATAGTTTTTGGTCCGGTTATTAAGAACAGAATTACAAGAAAAAAAAAGAGAAGAGACAAAGAGAGAGAGAGAAAGAGAGTAGCATGATGAAGATGGAAAGATGTTAGTGATGTGTGTATGGTGTAAATCGTGTTACATGAGATGATAGATCATGGCAGCAGCGGTTAGTGTAATGTGTTTAAATTTGCATTAAACGTACAATAGATCTACAACCATCTAGAAGACACTACACGCAAGATACTATCAATTTAAACAATAACCATGTACAGGATGATCGAACACGACCGCAAGACTCACCTCGAGATCCTGCTCTGAGATGTTGTAGGAAGCGATCAGCTGTTCAACGAGGTTATCCAGCCGAGATCCGAGTCCTGACAATGCGACGGACGCTCCCGACACGGCAGCTCCCTGCTGCAGCAGAATGTCCTTCGAGCGACTCTCCAGAGCATTGTACTTAGCCTGCATTCCTAGATATTCTTGTCTAAAAGTGCAAACAACAAATCGTAATTAGTACACCGATCACTTGATTTAGTACAATCGTTCCATCGCTTACCTTCTCTGCTCGGCTATTCGGACTAGATGGCGACACTCTTCCTGCTGCCGCTCGATGTTGCCCTCCTTCATCAGCAGACTCTGCCGCAGCATGCTCACCTCCTGCTCCGCCTCCTTCAGCGCGTCCATGCACGATTGCTTCTCCACCTGCAGGAAGTCCTGCATCTCGCTCGACTCCTCCTCCAGCTCAGTCTTCTGGCGCAGCAGCTCCTCCTGGTTCTTGAGCGACCGCTCCATATCCATCTGCAGCGCCCGGCAGATCGTCTGCAGCCGCACGATCTCTTCCTGCTTCTTCTCCAGCACATTGCCCGACAGCTGGAGCTGCGATTCCAGCATCAGCAAACTGTCGCACTCCCCGCCATCGCCACTGTCCGCCGGGATGGCTTGCATCGACTCGAGCATGCCCAGCACACGGTCGGTGTTGTTCTGGAGCTCGCGCTGCGCCGCTAGCTTCTCTTCCCGCTCGACCAGCAGCTTCTGCTCGAGCGACGTTACCAGCTGCGACTTCTCCGACAGCTTCGACATGAGCGACGTATACTCGCCCGTCACCTTCTTCAGCTTTTCCTCCAACCGTTCCAGCTCCTTGTCGCGTATGTCGGACTGTGTTTGCTTGCTGACCATCTCGGCTGCATCGATGCGCACCGTGCGTGCGTTGCCGCCGAATGCGTCCTCCACGTCCTTGCCGGTGATGGCCGTCTGGACGCTCGTCTCGTGGTAGATCTTCGTCTTGTGGATGAGCTTTTTCGTGGCCGCAGCGAGCCGTGGATGCGACGAGGCTGATATTTTGTTCCCAGGGCTTGCTTGCTCCGTTGCTTTGCTGTTCGCGGGAAGCTTCTTAAACAGTGACACTGCCATGCGATTGGTGGACTGGTCGCGCGTCACCGAGTTTGAGCGCGAACCGGATCCAGCACCGCCGACGCCAGCCTTCAGATCCTCCGCCGAGCGTTCCTTGCGTCGCCGGGGCAGGGTGGCAAATTTATCCACTCCGCTGGGCAGACTCATGGGCGACCCGGTTGCTGCCCCACCCTTGCCACCGTCCAGCGATAGTGGTCCGATGCGAGTTTTGATGGACATGGTGCCGCCGTCCGGTGCGACGGAGCTTGCTCGCATGGAACGGGGTGTCGTATTGCCACCGCTACAGCTCACGCCACCCTTTCCGCCGACCGACGGCCACCTGCCATCGTCCGTCGGCGTTCCCAGTGGCGTTCGACCACGGGTAATGGACGGAGTGCGCGACACGGTCACTCGCTGGCCGGACGGTGAGTCTTTAATGCCGGTCGGAAGCGAGTCCGGTTTCAGCGGGCGTCTCGGCGGTGGCATCGGTTTGGTGGGCGTTTGCAAAGCACGATTCAAGCTGGTAGACATGACGCTGGGAGACCCTGCAGCCCCCACCGCCGATGAGGCTGATTTATCACGCGAACGAGCC
>AXCO02004687.1:0-21829 GCA_000473525.2 Anopheles melas | reverse complement strand
GTGTGTGTGTGTGTGTAAATAATGGACAGGAAAAACTTCGTAAACCCTCCCACCCCCCAATGCAATGCAGTTGACCGTTATCGGCGAAACGCGTTCGGGCAATTATCAGACTCCTATCGGGGGAGGGTGCAATAGCTCCGGTTTACATTTCCGGACCTTGACTGAAATACGGTGGTGCCCGCTGCGGTGCTCACTTGCGCACGTTGCACTCTCGACGCCCGACACTCGTATCGGGGTGTTGCATACGCCGGACTGCATTTACCCCCCTCTCTTTATGTGAGAGTGTGTCAGAGAGAAAGAAAGAGAGAGAGAGAGAGAGACAGGGTGGTGCATTTACAGTCCAGAAGATATGTACGGGCGATGGTTCAGCGTGGTCCGCTCAAGCCCGTGGCAACGGCGGTGGTGGATGCGTAGTGGATTGTATCTTCCGGCGTTGCGCACATTGCGTACATCGAGTGGGTAAACAAGCATCACACCCCGCCAACCCCTTTTTGGTGTCACTATTGGCTGTATGGAAATGGAAGGGAAGGTGGTGGTTGAAATGAAGAAGAAATTCTTCCAACGGAGCAGGGCAGGGTTTCGATACGATCCTCGGGGCAGCATTGGAGTCGCAAGGAGTTGCATAATGCTGCCGTTTGTTGGTCAACGGTGGGTTTGGTAGAGTGTGTAGAGTGTTTTTTTGCTTCTTTATTATCATTCATGCTCGGCGCACATACTGCTGCCCTGCCACGGAGAGATTAATCCGACCAGACATGGAGACAACTTGCGCTTTGCGCGCTTGCGGCTTGCGTGACGCTTCGGTACCGCACACACAGACACAGACTCGACAAAACCACCGCCGTACGCATAACTTATCTCCGGTGGCCTAGATTTTATTATACGCAACGAAATCGATTGGCCTCGACCGATCGAACTGGCAGGGGGGGGGGGGGGGGGGGCTGGGATGGCGAGTGGTTTAAGTGGTTTCCGATTCCGATTCCGCCGACGACCGACTGCTTGAGATGTGTGTGTGTGTTTTTTTTTTCCTTTTTCTGTGTTGATGGGGATGGGGAAACGGAAATGAAAGCAAAGCCTTTGCCGGAAGCCCCTTGTGGAGGTTTAACCAGATCACATCCGACACTGAGAGGATGTGGTTGATGAGCGACACACTCAATGCAAGTAATTGAATTATTCGGCTGGAGACGTGTGCCCTATCGGCACAAAATGGGATTTAAATTCTTCCAAACTTACTTAAGCTAAGATCCTTTGGGAATGGCAAAAAGGCGTTTGAAGTGAGGCGATTCTTACCTGAAATGAAAAGAAGCAACGAAACGAATGATTAGCTATCGTATCTAATTAGAAATAGTATCCATTAAAAGTAATCAAAAAGGTTTTTAAAGCAATTCTTCCTCATTGCTGCATGGAAGGTTTCAGGTTTGAGATGCTTTTCTGCTTTTCGTTTCTGCCACCGTTGCCCTTGAATGTATAAAACCCCTTTTAACGGTTTCGCAATACACATTTCACAACCAACCCACGTATGTGCTTCGACATTTCGACCCCCAAAACAACATGTCCGTCAGATGGGAATCAAATTTGGCTACCCCCGTTGCAGAAGCGAAGTCACTTGCTGCTTGTGATGTATCGGAAAGCCTTTCCCTTTTTTTTTTGCAAATGAGTGGAGGATGGAAATTTAATTATAGCAACTTTCCGTATCGTCTCGGAATTTGGGCCCAATTTGAGAGTTTTTCTCCTTCGTCTATCGTCTACAAAGCCAAAAAGGAAACGGGTTGCCAATGAGATGAATGGACGAATTTTATTGATGTGTTTTAAGAAACCGTGTCTTCATTCACAGGAATTTAAAATTGAATTGTATGGGAAGATGAAGAATTAAAAGGAAATTATACATTACGATGCTTCGATATGTGTTCCTCAAAGTCTGCACTTTTACAGCCTAAAATAGGTAACTTATTGTGGGTGTTGTATGTAATAATTTCTGTTTGAATTCATTTTACGTACATATTGGTTGAAGCTTTCCTCTTCGCAAGAACGAAAACCTTCATAATACAAAGTGCATTGGAAGAAAAGCGCACACACACACAATGCACACTGCTGAACATCTTCCACCCTTTCGCATGTGTGCAATGAATCCGCTTTGCCCGTCCCCAACCAGTTAACACTCCCTGAAGTATTGAAACGACGAAAAAACGTTCGCCTTCGTTCCCTCTTTCTGTACGTAATGTGCCTGGCGTTGCCGTGGTCTGGAATGATTATGGGAAATGGGGTTCCCCCACCCCCCCTCCCCCTCTAGCACCGTGATAAGCACTTCCTTCGCTTGCCTCCCGAAACTGGGGGGTGGGCTGAAATGAAAATGGATTTTGGGTGGACCGGGCGGAGGACCCGTTCTAGTGCTGCTGGTTGTGTCTGCAGTGTCGTGCAACAGAAGCAGCAAAGGCACAAGGCATCTATTTGCGCATGAAATCAAAATCACAACCACCACCATCACCACCTCTCTTTGGTTCCTCACTCTTTATCTGAGCAGAGAATGCTTGTTTTGTTTGGGTGTATCCCGTAAGTAAAGGATTTAGCCAAAAGGGGAATAGAACGGAGAGTTTCTACACGAACCCAACGTAAATGATTCGATTGGAACAAGAGGGGGAGCGTACAGTGCAAATCCTTACCACGGACAAACGGGCTCCAAATCCAAACCAACGCCACCCGCCGCCACCAGGGAAAACGAGCGAACCCAAACGAGCAGGAGGAGCAGGAAAGCTTGCAGCCAAACTGCAGACAAAGCAGACGACTCCCCGATACCCGGGATGGTTCGAGGGTGGGTTTTTATTTGGGGGGTAGGGGTGGGAGGGAAAAGGTTAATGCACCCCTAAAAATTGAAACGTCTCCCCGAGCGTTCGCGTTGGTAAGGTTGGTCGTGGTTTCGTGAAGGACGAAAAGGACGGCCCAGGAATGGTTCAAACCGCTCGGGCGCTCTCCCGGCGACGAGATCAGGCGAGATCCAAATAATCGAGCAAAAGGAAGGAAGGAAGGACGGCAAACGGCAAAGGAAACGAAGGGGGGATGGGCATGGATTCTGTTTTCTCGTTGAGTAATAAATGCTTGAGCAGCACCCCGAAAAGCAAACGGGCGCTAGCGCGGTATCGGGATGATAAGGACGAGCGTTTATTCGAGCCGGCGCTTGGGCAGAGCGTGGAAGGCGATGCTTCAACATGCTGATGCTGTTGCAGCTCGAACATCTTCACCGAAAACGAGACGCCCACAGACGCTGGGGCCCCGTGGAGCAAGTGTAAGAAAATGCTTCATCCTTCCTTCAATCCAAAATAGCATCAACCATTGCGAGGAATAATGCAGGATTCACACGGCGGTGCGCCACCCACCCAGCCCGTCGTCGGCGGCGAAAACCTTCCCATTCCCCTGCAAGCAACTTTCACTTTACCCAACCACCACCAGGGCGATGGGGGTGCATGGGAAAAGCTTTAACGGAAGTCGTCCCTTTCTTTTGCAAAGTTTACGCTCTGCCGGCAGACGGCGGCGGGCCGAAAAGAAAACGGCGCCCCAAGAAGAGGAAAAAGGACCACGGCGCTCGTGGGAATGGAGTGGAATGAACGAAGCCAAAGCAGAATGTATGTTGCTAGTTAGTGGGCAGCGTTGGTTGGGAGGATGCACGGGCAGGCGAAACGGAAGCACTGAAGAGCAGGACGGCGTCGGATTCAGTCGGAACAAATGAACACAAATTGTCGGGATCATGGCACGCTGCCAGCTTATGGTTGGGATGGAAGCGAACAAGCAAGCCGGCAGCTAGACGAAACGGCGGCACAGTAGGCGAGAAGTTGAGAATTATTTGGACAATATTTTGAGGAATTTGAAGCGAACGGTTGATTAAGAGAATTAAGAGAAGGAAGAAAACCGAATTTTATGATTTTCTACAAGGTTTTAAATGTGTTTTTTTTTTTAGATAAGAAAAACCAAAAAATCTAAACCAGAAACCAATTCCCATATTCACCTGGAAAGAAAAGTCAACGCTCATAAACGTCCTTCAAACTTCCCACCAACATCGGCCAGGAAGCCCGTTTCTTCCCTTGTTGCTTACCAAACTTTTCCCTTTCCAGTGCATACCTCGCAACACCCGGCAACCCGGGAACGAGAAAGCGAGAGTTTGATTGAAAGCGAAACAAGCACTGCGCCATCTTTATGCGAAACAAACATCGTCCGCCTTGGGTGGCAAGCAATGGGAACCGTGCACCGAACTTTGCGCGTCCTTTTGTGTCCCTGAGACGCGGGAGTAATGTGTTTTTTTTTCTTCCGTTTCCCACATGGCACGCAAACCCCTGGCAGTGTGTGGTCCTTCGAACCGGTATGCGATTGAAGGAAGATGGCCATAGACGAACCGGTGCTACGTTTTACAGCAATCGTCATCGTCCGTCGGTGCTCTGTTGCTGTGTTGTGCTACAAAAGCGATAAACCGTCGTTCGGGGAACGATCGGGAAAAGGGCGAAGCGAAAGGCGAAGCAGCACGTTTGCGATGGAGAGCTGGATAGTAAAACTAAGCAGGAGCCTTGGAAGGATCTGACGTGGGGCGCACCAGAAGCACCGGGCTGCAGTTTTACGCCAACCGATAAGCGAAACGAACAAGGCAAACGACAGCACAGACCACGAACACCCAGAAGGAAGCCCACTCTCGCTCGTGTGTGTGTGTGTGTGTGTGTGTGTTTGAGTGTTACCCCCGGCCCCTGCAAACCGTCTGGCACGGCAGTAGCGTCGGCGCTGTGCTCTATATTTACCTTGACCCCTTGCACCGCCTACCGTGCTCACCTGTTCGCCCCTTTCCGAAAGGATTCACGCGAAGCAGAACGACAAACACTTCTTCTTCTTCTTCTTCTTGGCCCTGCAACGGTGACGGTGCACGAAACCGTGGGAACCTCGCACGCTTGCTTCTTGCGCGTTTATTTTCCAATTTTCCGATCGTCCTTTCTGGTCGTACAGCGAACGGCACCCACAGAGATAAACAGGGAAACACGGCACTGGTAAAAGCTTTGCACCGAACGAGGAACGGGTGCGAATGAACCGCTCGTACATTGGAAAGCGATCGAACGGGGATGGTGGTGGTGGTGGTGGCTGGAGCGTACACAAAGAGGAACAACCCGGTTAAAATGATTTTACTGATCATTATTGCATCGAACAAGATTGGTCCCGGTTGGGGTGTTGCGAAAAAGCTGCTGCTCACGGGGAATGTCGTCCTGCAGCGAGCGTTACGACCCATCGCGCCCAACGATGATGATAGCGATGATTGTAACGATGATGGCAGCTATGGCGATAGACAGTGATGGTTTGGCACATACACTCACACACACACACACACACAAAATACCACGAACCAATGTGATTCAATAACGGTATGAAACGGCGGCAAAGATACGCTACATTCGACTGCAACGACTGCGACGTGCTGGCTTGGAAGCCTTTTCTCCCCGTTTTGAGCAAACTGCATCGGGAACGGTGATAAGATGAGCTTCTTTATACGGACGTGCATAAAACTGACTGGCAACTACACTACAAGGCGAGTAGGGGGTGGGTAATGGAATATGGAAGGAAATAAGAATCATCCTTTACGACCGGGCGGGAGTCCACTTTGCGCCATCACAACCCGCAACGCACGCCGCAAAGCCCGATGGCAACCCGGGTAGCAGAGACATCATTTTCTTTGGCTTTTAACGGCTGCACTTTCTAGCGTGTTTTAACAGGCAAGCGACGGGACGTTTATGATCGCAACGTGGTCGATTGTCATAATTGGTTGGGTTCGGCAGGTCGACTCGAACTAAAGTTGAATGTTTTGTAGTGTGCTTGCAGCACACCTGGTTACTTGAAAGTTTGAAGGAATGGCTTCAACTTGAATTTAGAGCAACAGTGTCAGTCGACATTCCAAACTCTCTAAAACTCACAAAACTATTCAACAAGTAGAGAAGTATTTGAATTGGAAAGTGAAACAAGATCATTTGTAATTTCAACTGAATGATTTGTGACATTGAGTATTGGCATTGTACTGTAGTGATATATCTGATTCAGTCAATGGGGCCCTTCACGATTCTAGTCAGTTTTTTGTATGGAGGTTGACAGTTGGAGGCTGAAATCAAGTAAACACTCCAGACAAAACCGCACAATAAACTAGCCTGCAATTTTCAGTCTAGATTATACTAGCCTCAGAGCTAGAATTAGATTCGAGTACCTGCTCGAAAACACGGTGTTGTTTACATTTACCCCAAGGTGCATTAAAGAGTTCAGGTGATTGAATATAGAATCAAAGTGTATATAGTCCAGGTGGTCTCATAGCATATTTTTACCAACCAAATTTGAATATCACTTTTTGACAGGATGGATGAACACTTTTGTTCAAACAAGCTTTCTGGAGGCTTGACGAATACTCAAAACACTCTTAAAATCCTCATCCAACCAAATTTGAATATCACTTTTTGACAGGATGGATGAACACTTTTGTTCAAACAAGCTTTCTGGAGGCTTGACGAATACTCAAAACACTCTTAAAATCCTCATTCATAAACAGAAGCGGTAAAAATTAGCCTTCTAAATTCATATACCTTGGGATAAGCTCACCTCTATGTTATACTCACTTAGATAGCTACTCGAAAACTGCTATACAATGCAAACAGCTGACAGGCTGAAATTTCAGCCTACGAACTTACAACGGAAAGGGCCCCAATATCACAAAAGTGTCTTTAAATCTCACAAAGTGATCCAAAATGGAACATGACATTGGTTGGAATTTTAGATCACAGCATTTGCGAATTAAAGCAATAACTTTTGTCACATCAAATGAACAATTTGCTACATCCTCTCTTCCCATTTTGCAATTTCCACTAACAGCTCTACTGCAAGTTATGCACTTACCAGCATCAGGTTATTATGAACAGTTCGGTATTTCATTCAAACTTCCAACATTTAATTTATTCAAACCTCAACTTCATCATTTTCCATGTTCCATATCCATCCCGTTCTGCACAACATCCAGCACGACGGCAACACGACAACAATCAACCGTCATCAGTGACGGTTCATCAACCCTGGGATTCAGTCGCAAAAGTTCCCCAAAAAACCCATCCCAGGGAGAGAAAACCGGGAAAACCCCCTCGCCCCATTTACTACACGCCAAATTAAACCTTCTATTTAATAAATTTTCATTTCGATTTCGGTCCGTCCGGTTTCCCCTCCACCCATTAGGTCCTTAGGTTTCCCCAGGCAAAGCGGAACTCTCCGCGGCTGCCGAGTCCTTTGAATCGTGTTTCTTTTTATGTCACACATTTCCTTCCCGCGTGCTCGTGCGGTTAGGCGACGCCTGGCCTGTATGCAGCAAGCCACGGTTCGTCAACAACGGCAGTAGCACAAGCAAGCGGAAATGTCAACGACACTTGTTATGATGGTGGTGCCGTTTGCGGGCGGGATTTCTATACCGTAGCTTCATCAGACCTTCAGACATCCTTGTAACATTGCTTCCCAGCAGAAGAAGAAATGCTTCAGGTGGAGTGAGAATAGGCAAAGAAAAGTAAAAGTACCTGAACAAATTAGACATGAAAGTTAGTTCGGAAGCTCCAAACGCGAGCGAGCGAGCGGTCAGAAGTCGGTCTAATTGAAATGTGAAATGTCTTCGTGCGGTCTGTTTCGTACGGGGCGGGTTAGAGGGTTGTTCCGCGTGCCCATCTGCTGACCGCATCGTTCGGTCCGACGGAAACGGTTCGGATATTAATTACTAAGTATTTGCTGGCTGAACCTTTCCCGTCGGCTGAAGGTGTTCCGATTGGGTGGTGGTTGTGGGTGGCTCAAAACTCAATGAACTTGCTCGTATCTCCCGATGGAGCGCGGCTGAGTGAGTGAGTGAGCGAACAGCGTGTGCGTTTGCTGCCAGCTGCATCTTCGGGTAAAGTGCAAATTCATGAAATCGTTTAAACTTTAATGAACATAAATTTGTATTCCCTTCGCTCATTTCCTTCGCCTCTCACTCTCTCGCTCCGCCCCATTAATGGAAAGTCTTCAGCGCTTCACCGCCACAACGGCCAGAAGTTCCTGTGGGAGCTTTATCACTCCGCGTAGACGCGTTTAGCAAGCATTGCTCCACCTGGGTGAAAAGCGCCCCGAAAAACCACCACTGGAACAAACATTAAAATTTACCAGTGCAACCGAACCATCACCAGCACCAGACGCTGGAGCTAAAGAGTTCATTGGCTTCTGGTGGTCGTACCAACGACCAGCCGTGGAGAAGCAGCAGCAGCTAAAGCGCCTTTGTTCTTCACGCCACACTGCGCTCGTCCTTTCCGTCGAGAGGGAAATGTTGCTGCATGTGTCATTAAGTTAAAGTTTGCCATGTTCCGAGCTGCCGCCAGTGTGCGGTGTGTGCACGATGGGAAACGGAAGATAGCAAACATCCTGGCTGCAGCCAGGACCGACCTCAATTTCACCTCTCTGCCTCTCTCTCTCTCTCTCTCTCTCTCTCTCTGTCTCTCTTTTCCCACTTTTACCGCTTTCTACCATCGAGGTAATGGCGTCAAACCATGAAAATCCGCTTTTCCAACCGAGCGCGTGGAGGAAAGTGTGAGTGTGCTTTTACTCCTTTTGCTATTCCCTCCCTTTGCGGGGTGGCTAAAACGTTTGTGGTAGCGCTTAGGTTATTGAATTTAATTAAGTTTTCCTTCTAATCTCGTGCAGCCGCGACTCCTGCTTTCCCGTGTCCCGTTTCCCTGTGTCAAGTCCCTGAGTTGCTTTGTCAAGTGACAAGTGTAATAGTTGCATCGGCATTGGCAGGACCACATCCTAGCCTGTCTATCTTACCTCCATTTTCGAAACGGACGACTTGGTGGCTGGAGCAGATAATTTCTTCCGCTGGTCCGCAAAAACTCCTCCATTTCGGATAGCGGAGCATCGATTTAAAACATTTGCCCCCCCCAAAAATTGAATCAACCAGTAACCGGGCTGATGATCGTGGTGGAAATTGTGGAGGTGGATGTGTTTCGAGCTACCGCACCGAATAAGCGACAGGAAGTCAACGACGATATCCACTGACGGGGTACAAAGCGCTACTTAGCGAAGCTCATTAAAACAATTTTGTGTGAGCTAATTGAATTGAAACGGGTCGGTCGGATCGGGTCGGTATGTATGGACGAACGGTGAGGTGAACTTGGTTCAAAAATTTGTTTGCACTGTGGCTGAAGCGGTGGCGGCCACCGACAAGCTGGTGTGGTACGGTGAATTATTATTTACTTAGGGAAATGTTATTACGTCCTAGGAGGGAGGTCTAAGTTTAATGGAGGGGAGTAAGAGAAGAAACAGTCTGTTGCAAGGGTAATTTTGAGACTTTTAAAAGGGCGGTAGCATCATTAGTTGGCTCAGAAATGATTTAAACTCTTTACTTGTTTAATGACATTTTTGCTTTGTTGAAACAAAAGTCAGCCTTCAAGGTGTCTTATATATAATTCAAAAGAATTATTGTATTTTAATGCTACATCTTCACAAATCCGTTTTATGTTTTTCATTATTTGATTAAAAAATAATGCATTACTGTAAAGCAAAAATGGTATTCTTGACCTTTAATATAATTTTGTAGAACTTTATAGCAAGTTTTTATAGCAAAGAGGTTGAAACAACATGCTACACATCATTTTGACAACATGGAGCGATAAACACCTTCCAACACACTGGATCTAATTGATGTTTTGTACCTAGAAAACCCCTTGACAACATCATATTCTTCTAAGACGCAAATGTCGGCATATTAAAGGAAAGCAGACGTTGCGTATATGCTAATTCCTTAACAGTAACTCAACTCCAAAAATCTCCCCTCTCCAAAATCGTCCAAACTCGCTCCCCCGAAAAGATTGATTTTCACCCATTCCCCGGCAAAACACCGCAAAACCACCACAAAAGCCTTCCATCGCGTGTGCCTGCGTGTGTGTTTTATCGGCAAAGAAATAAATGATTCAGACTTACTGCGTTTCATGTTTCAATCCCACAGCCTGTTGTTAAGCAAAAACGCCTAGAACAAACGATCACACTTCGATTGCACTCCCTTAAAACCGCCACACCATCGAAACCCTTTGATGAGTGTTTGCAAAAACGGGGTCCCACACCGCGACAAGCCGCTCAAGCTAGCAAACAATACATCCCAGACGAATAATCCTTCGTCACCTAGAGGGCGCTGCTGCTACTGCTGTACACCACAGGGATAATTGTGTCCGTGCGTTGCCTTGGGGAAGGAGGAAATGAATAATTGAGTTGCATAATTATGAAACACTAGCCGCAACCGTTTGAGGGATTGATCGCTTCTTCGGCTGTTCTAGCTCATTTCTTTGCTCTTTCTCATCGTCATGATTATCATTATGGCGATGCAAACCCGTCCCCCCCCCCTGGGTGTTTGGTACAATTTTCGGCAGCTTAATCGCACTTGAAAGGGATTAACGCTCGGGAAGGTGTGATGAAGTGCGACCTGTTGTAGTCTTCACCTGCCCGTACTGGCTTGTCAATTGCTGCTTGTGCCATGGATAGCAACGACGACGAGACGAGATGTTGTGATTTGTCTGTACCTTCGCGTCGTGTGTGTGTGTGTGTATCTTTATGAAACCTCATCCATAGATGAAGCATTATTTTCCAAGTGTCTGTTCCGCCGAAAACCGCCGTCTCATGGCTTCCCGATCTCCTGCCCGCCAGACGGCTTATCCTTGTGCAACAAACGGCAACGAGCGTGTGTCAGTCAATCTGCGATGAAAATTATCCTTCATCATCAGATATCCTTTTCATGAAAGCGGTTGGCGCTTCACACATGTACACGCACTCTCTTGCTCTTTCTCTCGCTCTCTCTCTCTTGCTATCAAACTGATTGTTATCGCTCTTCGCGGGACGTGTGAGGCGCGTGAGGACGTATTATCCATCAGCTTTAGCAACGGCACCATAAGGGTGCGAGCATTACCGTTGCTTCGATCATCACACCGGTGTTTGGGGGTTTGTTTTTTTATGTTACAGTACATCCCACCCCCAACCCCCCTCCCCGTGTTGACAGCTTACCGAAATCGGCACCATCGGGTAGAGTGAGAATGGTAGTGCGCAGTGGTTCGTAAAGGGATTCAATTTGATCTGAAACTCCTCTCACTGGCAGTGCTCACTAGCCCGCCTCCGTACGGTACAGCATAAAACCTGTTACGCACAGACCGCACTGCCGAACGAGACGATTGAGGTGAGCGACAGCGCCTTAGCGCACCGGGCTTAGCTTTGCCACTTTTGGGCGGACACGGACGCTCCCAGCTCAAACTACACCCACTCGCAGGACGCCACTCTGCCCAAAACTTTAATGCGCTGTCGAAACGGAAACGCGATACCGATGCTGTCCGTGTGTGTGTGGGCTGTCGGGGAGGTACTAGCATCCACCCCCGTCGTACCATCTCTAAGCCACGTACAAAACGCACCGACAACGACGACGACGACGACCCAGACAAGAGCTAGCCAGACAGTGCTCCACTCGAATGAGTGCTCAACTGTGCTAAAAGTGTGTGTGTGTATGTGTGTTTGTGTGTATGTGTGTTTGTGTGGGTGGGGGTGATTTTACTCTGCTGCAGGACAAAAGGCTAGGATAGGGATTCTGTGCATCCCCCTCGCCTCCTCCCCCGCTCCCTGCGTGTATGAAGAAGGATGAACTTGAGACAGCATTCTGACTGAAGGGAACCGTCCGTTACAGCGTAAGCTGCTGTCAATGTCAAGTGAGTCTTTTAGCTAAACAGATTTGTTCGACACAGCGAAAGCGACCGTTTCCTCTTATGCTTTTAGTTTTCCTCGTGAGTTTTGTGTGTGTGTGTGTGTGTTTTTTTTTCTCTTGTACACTCTGTTCGATGTACAATCTATCGCTTTTTGGAGGGGGGAGAGCAATGGAAGGTAGCAATGGACTGTGTGAAACACGCCCATACACGCAATAACCATTGATTGGCACAGAAATGGATAATTTGATGGGAGTTCTGAACAGTATGAACGCATTTTATTTGGCCAAAACTACAAGAAAGTGAAAAAAAAAGATAAATAATACCAAAATGGATAATTTTAAATCAATCGCACAAACCAAACACGTGCCGTATGCCATGCTTTACTTGATTTTGTGATTGAATGTCAACAATCGAACGCATTTTTTGTTAAAGAAAAACCTCCTCATTAATGTTACAATGTCTAGCCTGCTAAAGGAACATGCATGCGTGGCATTACATTACATTGCCTGTTTCCTCTTCCAAGCCATCCCTGCTCGCTTGTAGCCTCAGAACGCCCCGGCAACGGGCAGAACGTGTCTAGCCATCCAATTATTTGGTTGGAAATGCTCGAAATAAATGCGGTGCAACAGAGGCGGCACCGAGTAGCGTTGGAAGCACGTGGATTGATGCATGATCCGTGTGCTGTGTGTGTTGCCATTGCGGGAAGAATGGAATGGAATGCGAAAGAAATGAGCTTTCTTTTATCGCTTTTCCACCTTTAGCTTGCTTGTACTCTTTTCCCTCGCCGTTGCGATTGAATTGTTAAAGAGTTGTTCTCGATTATTTTTTTTTTTGGTTTTGTTTCGCTCTTGTGACCCTTTTCCCGTAGCGGTTTTGAGTAAGGTCTGACTGGTCAACGTGTTGGGAGGAAGGAGAGAAAAAGAGTGAGAAGAAAAAAACAAATCGAAATGGTTAAAAAGGTAAAATATGCCATCCGGGCTGGCGCGACAACACGCGAACCCGACCGCCCCGTGTGTAAATATTCATTGAATTGACCTCGCCATCTCGGGTGTGGATGGGAGCCTTTTTTGTGGTTGTTGTTGTGTGTGTCCCGGACCTGTAGCATACCAAGTAATGGCCGCAAGAGTAATGGCCTCCAGCGCAGGAGAGGAAGAAAAACCGCACGTCTGGATGTGTGTTTAAGGAGTGTTAAAATTGCTTGACAAGTTAATTTCACACGAAGCAAAAAAGGAAGGTGGGATTTCCCGTTTTCCGTGGCAGTCCGCCCGGAAAAGGGGGCGAATACATTGAACCGAAGGTGACGATGGAGCCATATCGCATGAAAGCAGCGAAAGCTCGCCATTTAATAAATTTGAGAAATTTAATAAATCATTCCATTCACGCCAACACACGCCGCTGTGCACTTTGCAATTCCCATTTGGAGCGTTTTACAGCGTTTACAGCCCCGGCTGGAGCCGTCTGTCCGTCAAAGCGCGATCAGATCCACGTATCCGTTTTCCGGCTGTCGCAACTATGTAGTGAAACGTCAAATAACGCCCGCCCAAAAGCCAACGACACCGAACCGACCCGAACCGCACAGGCAAAGTGGCATGGCAGAACCCGAAAAAGAAAGGAAAACAGCGCACCGGGAACATCAGCATGTATAAGTTACCTGTTTCGCGCTTGATTTTTATTATTACATTTCTGCCTGTTTTGCCCGCCCTACTCCCTTCGCTCCTGGTCGTGCAACGCGACGCCGGTGCGCGACACGCGAAACAACCGTGCCAGATGGTAGCATCTGTGCCTGGGCGCCTCCTTGGATGTGTTGTGATGTATTCCAAATGATGTTGTGCTTCTGCTGCATAAAGCTCGTGTATATACACGCTTGTTGTGTTGTTGGGCGGGTGGGACGCATAGGTAGCTTTATTTATTTATTTTGCCACCCATATATGTGCGTGTGTTTGTGTATGTCTGCGAGTGACTGTGTATGTCGTCTGCAGCGATGGTTTCCACGCAAATGGGAACATAAAAAGGTAAGAGTAGTTTTGCAACGAACGAAAAAATCGACTCCTAACGAGAGGAATAATACAGCAGCAGCAGCCTGCATAAAAGAAGGAGTGAAAGTTATGCGCATTTCTCACCCTCCACTCGTCGTCTTCTTCCCCACCCGGAGGCCATGTTCTAGTTTTTGCAAGGTGAATGCAAACGGCCAGAAGTGTACACGAGCAAAAGAATCGGAACCGAAAATAAGGGACCAAAATCGTTTGTCGCCCGTTCTCGGTTTCGCTTTCACCATGCCGGCTCCCGGGGGTTCAATGACACCCGGGGAGCGAGCGTCCCCGGGCTGAACACGAAACCTCTCGGGCACACGAGCCAACCACTCGGAAGCGCCTGCCGGAGAAGCGGCGTGGACGCGGAACGCGCACGGAACGGACAGACAAAAATGTCTCGGGTTGCTCCAGCGAAAGAAGCATTCTTCCAAAAAATTAATTTCCGCTCACTCGAGACGCGAGCGCCAGAATATCAGGAGCTGCACAACTTTGGCCGGGAGAAAACAACATCCATGGGCAGGGGTTTTGGAGCAGCAGAGAGGAGCATCGTTTGGCATAGAGAAGAAAGAAAGAAAAAAACAACCCAAAAAAAGCGAAGCAAGCGACGAAAAAATGGAGACGCCCGGTGCCGGCGATACCGGCGATGATGGAACCGAGAAAAGCAAGCGATGGCGCGTTTTCTTTTGCCATCCTGATCGTGCAACATCGCGCAGAACATTTTCGCCCCATCACTCATGCAGTGGGGTGTAGCGCGGGTGTAGCTGGAATGCAGTTAGGGCGGCGAGGTTAGGGGGCGAGGAGGAGTGTTTTCTTTTCGTTCGCTTCTTATGAGCAGGCTGGTCTGTTTGTTTTCGTCCCAGCCGGTTGTCGGACGGTCCATCGTCGCAATCGCGCATACTTCCTCTCATTATCCCTTAATGAATTCCGCTTCAATTATAATTCTACTCGAGAACCTCCGCTAACCTCCCCGGCCGGCCGGGCTGGGCCTGGGATCTTTTGGAGTGTTTTGTGTTGGGGGGGGGGGTGTTGGTGTTTTGTTTAGCAAAACTTTCGCGTCGCGAATGATACTTCAGGTGGGCTGATCTAGGTGTCTAGCGGATTATGTTCGATTTTTGGGAGTTTTTTTGTTTGCTGTGTTTTTTTTTCTTTTTCTGCTGGCATGTTAAATTGAAGCTCGCACATATTTGCTTAAGATGGAGGAAGGTGTTCGGAGAAGCGGCTCAATGTTATGGGCTGTTGAAATTGTATTTAAATGGAAATGATAATGTAAATGTAACAATTTGTCATGTTTCGTACACAATTTGACATCAATCAATTGTTTGGCAGTTTAAATTATCATAAAATGACGAAATAATTTCAATGTGACAATAACACATTTAGCGTGTAAATTGCTTCTTGAAGGTGTTTTTACAATTTCAACAGGAATGACATTTAAAACTCGTGCTATTTCAATAGAAAAAAAGCTCAAATTTGTATCCCAAATTACTTCCCAATGTATTACTTTCTCTTGCATGGCGCTGAGTGCTCTAGCTTAGGAATACAATAAGAATCGTTTTGAACCTTTCATCCAAAATGGATAAAACCAATAAGAAAAAAGCACACACGTGGCTTGGTTCATGTTTATGCGCCATTCCTCAGAACAATGTGCCACTGCCGCCGTTTCCTTGACATCGATTTCCTCGACACCAGACGATGGCGATTACTGCCAGCACGGTTGCTTCCACTCGAAAGCCCTGCCCAAAGCTAACAAGAATTGTGCACATACCGTGGTGCTCCGTCAGTACTTTAGCCAAGTGCTCAAGATGAACTATTTTGTTGCTGTTGCTGCTGCTGTTGTCTCGTGTTGCATTTTCCAACGCCAATTTTCGAGAGCATTTTCCTCGAACGCACTCGTCGCGATTGTACGACGCCGTTCTTGTTCTTGCTTTGGCCAGCGACTAAGCAAAAAAAAAGGTGTGACTAGGTTGGTCAGTGAACGTCTTGCATCCGGCGACACGTAAGTCATCCATGCCCGAAAGGGAGCCGTTTCACTTTCACACACCGTGACACCAGCTTCTCCCTCTACCTGGCTGGACGGGATGGTCTCGATGGTAGTAGTGTGCATTAAAGATGAAGTATCGCTTTCGGCGGGATCGTTGACGCGACCTAAACTCGAAGGTAACGTTACCTTGTGCTTTTTTCCCCCCCAGGTTCTCCCACCATAACCACCGTCATAGACTGAGGGGAGAATGGGAGAATAGTGTCCTATTTTTGGGGAAGGAACGTTTATCTTTTCGAGCGTAAGTCTTCCAATTCTTCTCTGCGCCTGCACTGTCTGGAAGGTGGTTTTTTATGGTATGCCATATTATCATTTATGATGGTGTATGTTTGGAACACAGCGTACAGGAGATGTGTTTATAGCTAGGTGAGCTTTTTTGCTACCAAAAACACATAGTAAGGCTTAAAGAACTCATAACGCTCCGAGTATTGCTCCCAAAATTGTCTTATATTGCACATTATGTTCACGAAGTTGTAAAACCAATTGGAAATAATGTGTTTGCTATTAAACAATTGATTTAAATCTCAATTTACGAACCCCATAGATCTGCAGAAGAACTCTAAAAACTCATAGATCTTTGCCAGATATACTTAGCCATACCAAGCACCCTCTATTGGCAAAATATAGTACTTTTCGATAAGCTCTTGTTTGCTCGAAATGCTTCATGTCTCAATCAACTCACCTGCAATTGAAAAAGAGAATACATTGTTAATCAAACGATCTCAACTCTGCTCTGCACGTTCAATCAAACTCCAATAACTGTTCCGCAAAGGTAAGGATGAGCAAGTTTAAGGCGAAAAGTTTCACAATGCCTGTCGAAATAATCCTCCCATTAATCCCGACGTCTTAAGCACCTACATCAAGGCACACCGGACTCGCTCAATCTAGAGCGGGATTTATCACCGCTGAACCCTCCGCCCTCCACCTCTCCACTGAACTTTGTACCTCAAATGACCCGAGCTGAAAAGTGCGTTCCGTAACCTGAAGACAGTGGACGAGACGTCGATGCGGCTCAAGCCAACCCAACTTTGTGCGAGTGGGAGTGTAACGTCTCTTTTAACGAAATCAATCATCACTCCCGACCAAAAAAAAAACCGAAATACACCGAGCAAGAACTTTCCATTTGGGAGTTTTCTTTCGAAAAGCGGAGTGATTTCCAAAGCTGAAAGCAAAGCACACTTTCCCACACTGCAAGTTGATTGTTTCCAAAGCATAGCTCAACACAGGGAGACGTAAATCATGCCTCAGCCGCTACCGCCCGTGGTTGAGAATTTATTTGCGTATAATTTGAAAGCCAACGAGCGGGAGATCGCAAACCATTGAGACAACTTTGGGTGTCTGTTGTTTTTGGGGTGGTCCAGTGCATCCGTTTTTTTTCCTGCGCTCCCGCGCGTTCTTTTACAGCGAACGGAGAGGAAGCAGCCGCAGCAGTAAAACTTTCCAGACGCCGCTTCGACCGCTGCTGCGTCTTGCACGATTCTTGGAATCTTCTGAGTCACTCGGCGTGTACCACTTGTTGCAATTTTGTCTCAAGTACGAGTGACTGTGTGTGTGTGTGTGTGTGCGCGAGTTATGATGGAGTTGGAGCAGGGCTGGCAAGCTCACGTGCGTACAGATTTTCCGCCCCGTTTGGGGCGATCCCGACCAGAAGCCGGCCAGAATGCGAAGCCGAAAGGGAAAGCCCCAGCCAAAAACTTTGCTTGTTAGTGGCGAAAGAAAGCAAAATCTTTCACTTTCATAGCCTCCGGTAAAGGTTCAAGAGTGAAGTAAAAACAAAGAAAAAAACTTCCAAGAGCAGGAAATGTGCAGGATAATGATGATAGGTGGAAGCATCGGACCACTGGTGGTCGTTGGCACATGCATACGAGTACGCAGAAAAACGTTCAGCCATGTTCATGGTTTTGTCATGGGATGGAGAGGGCAAGCCTAAGCGCCCAATTGGGCTTGCCCTTCCGGCGATTGGGCCCGTACACCGTACACGTGCGGCTCATCCTTCCGTTACATTCGTGTAAACCGGCTGATATCGAAAAAGCCGGCCCCGGCCTGTCCTTTGGGTGAGGGCCCCAAAACATCCGGACAAGGTAGCGGCACAACAACCGCGCCTCGGGGCTGGCTTCCGAAGTCTTTTCAAGCCAAGCTGTCCTTTTCAGCAACGGAACCGTTCGATGCGAAGGCAGGTGAGGCAATGCGCAAAGCAGCTGGAAGTTGCTTAACCAAAAAAAAAAGCATCCACGATAGAGGTTGCGTTTAATTTTACTGCCATAATTCATTTCTAATGGAAAATCAACGGGAAATACTAGTCACTGCGGGGCATGGTGGCAAGCGAACATGACATAAATTCGGCCACAACATCAAACAAAACCGCAGAAACAAAGTTTCAACATTTCATAAAACATGTACCCAGTCAGCGTCCCATCTGCAGGGCTCGTTTCGCTTTCTTTAAACTGTATTACAACCGTCCGCCGGTGCTAAAGTGCAATGATAATGCTGTCACGCTTCCGTTTCGCCCGCATCTAAAATCGGTCAAACAAGATCTTTGCTGCCGCTGCTGCTTTGCCCTACGGAACCGATTTCGCGAACAATCTATTAGGGTGAGCGAAGGAAGAGAATAAAAAGAGCACACCTTGACACCCCGTGCCGGCACGCCGGCCAATGGGATTTGGCAAAGGACTAGCCCATCGCAGAGATATTGGCCGAGCCGAGGCGTTCTACCACCTCCCCCCGAGGGCAGACGGATCCGTCCGCGTAGCCGTCCTTAATGCAGAACCTGGTGTTTCATCTCGGTCTACTTAACCTTTGATCAAAGACCCACTAAAGTACCACGTGCCAGCCACCGAGATTCGTGGAAAAAGGAAAGTGTCTGTGCCAGTGCAAACACACACCAAAGCGGGGAGTACTCAACAATAGGGCGTTGAGGAAAGGACGAAAATGGTCGTGCAAAGAGACAACAATCTTGTCCGGGGCCCATTTCCGGTCCCGACCGGATGGGAGTTGAGGGATAAAATGAGATTCGAGTGGTTGCTCCAGTTGCCGGAAGCGCCACAATCGGAGTCGGCATTGTATTAGCGTGTTGTGGAGGAGATGTTGTAATGGTTAAAGCCAGTGGGGCGATCCTTAGAGTGAGTGGTGTTGGTTAGTTAAGGGAAAGGAATGAACGATAGCCTTTAGGGGAAATCGTTGCAAAATTACAATTTATTCAGCACGATTTATTCAACAGCTACGGAAAACAGAGCAGTTTAACGTTCAAATTTCAATTAAACATGTACGTTAAAGATGCCTGGTTTTGCCTAAACATTGTGTCAAATGTTTGTAGTGTCCTTCAGGATGAACAGGATGAAAGTATTAACTGTTTTATGCCATTCTTCGAAATTAAGCTTGTTCCGATTCTTATTATGTTCAATGTTCATTATCACACATACTGCAAACCAGTTACCAGCTTACCAAAACCAGTTACCAAAACTGTCTTTCAACTCCAGACGCGTCCAATACACCAAAAGCCATTAAGGGCAGCGATTGTTTTTCTATAAATATTATGCTTCAGACATAATACACAAAACGCAAACATTATCGCAAACAGTTATGGGTCAAGTGCTTTGCCTCGTGGCACTAACAACACACGCACACACAATCAGCGGTAGTACGCATTCCTGGCAACTGTCTCGGGCAAAGAGTGGCGAAGATGTTCCTAAATTTATCGGAAAACTGTTCTCCCGTCCGAGTGAACCGGTTCTAGGCAGCGACTCAGGCTCAGGCACCATCAGCGGCAGCCGCTTTCCAGCTGAGTTTATTATTGCAAAACACGTCAGTTCGTATTGTCGAGCGCTGCTGTCTGCCTGTCTGTCGATGATCTTGCCGGCGTTCACACACACGTACACACACTAGACATCCTCCGCATTCCCGTGGCTGGTGAGGCCTGCGAGGGTTGATGACGCTTTGGAAGGTGATTGCAGCTGGGCAGTTGTTGTCTGATATCGTTCCTGCCGCCCCCCCGAAAGGTGCTCCAAAAGTGTTTGAAATTGATTTTGCCAGGCAGGACCTACCATTAGCTTTGGGATGGGAAAATAGCAAGCAAGTGGTCATGCCAGTTTGCTTGAAATGCCTCTTTCCAGCAAAGTGGACCTCCCGCAACAATTTAAACATGTTTTAAGAAAGCACACACACAAACAGGACTGGAACAGATTTGTGTCAGTGGCATGAAATTTGGTAGCTGTTCCAGCGTCTAAAAAGACTGCTTGTGCGTTCGCTGTTGATGGCAAACTTCGCGAAACAGAAATCCTCACAGCAAAATAGGCCACCGCAACTTTTCTCCCGTCCTCCCAGCAAACATTCTTCTTGCTTCCACAACGATGCCTTACGGAAAAGCGATGGGGAGATGGTGGTGGTGAACCATTTTCGTGTAGGCTGTGGCCGAGACCTTGAAAAACAGTTTCCTAGTCTCGCCTTCAGCCAGTTTCCACAACTGTCAAAGCAAACACATTTCGCTCGTGTTTCGTACGACTGCGACCACCCCTCCAGCGGGCTGCGAGGAAAATCAACTGCTCGCAGCATGATACTGCCAGACCACCGACAGTGTGACGAACTTACCAAGACACACCAACACACACACACACACACACACACATACATACACGTAGGCACGCAGAAAAGGCAACGTCAGCACAGTCGCTGAACAAGGCTTTCCGGCGTACACGTGCGTGTGCTGTTTTTCGCTTTTACCGTGGTGGTGGAACCAAGCACGGAAGGCTCCGACAACCTTTTTTCTTCCTTTTTTGCTCCAAAACAGCATAAACAAACGAACCTACACGCCTGCAGCGCCTACAGGGTGAGATTATACAGGGCGGGAGCGCAGCACATTGTTAGTCGTCGTGGTTTCCGGTCCGCCGCCGTCGTGCGCCTCCAACGAGCATCGCTCCGGCATCGAACAAACGGAAAACTTAACCTTCTCCTCCTTAGCCTAGCCCCTCCCAAAACGGAAAGCAAACAAAAGTGCAAACGAGCAAGACACTGTAAAATTTCCACTCGGAAAACTAGACATTTCCGCTGGCTGGGAGCTCGCGTAGCGTCCCGCAGCAGACGAGAAGACGACCAAACCGTACCGTTTCGATCGGGCTGCCGAATTTTCGGGGTGGAAAAACTCATTTCTATGCTTCCGGCGTTGTTGCTGTGCCCGCCTGGCTGTCTGTTGGCAGGATGAACCACGCATCCGCCATGCCAAGGGACGGATCGCCGCTTGTATCAATGACGATGATGATTATGTGAACTTCAACCCCAACGGATTAGGGCGACCGAGCCCGACCGGCCGGTGAGCGGGAAGGCGGGGCTTTTGGTGTGTTGGGACGGCTCCGTTTCGACATTTCACGAGCGAGCACGTGTGCGACTTTGGGCTGAACTTCGTAATCCTTGCTTCCGTCTGCCCTCCGTCGGCTAACTCGTTCAGTCTCCTCCCCCTCCCTCCCACGAAATCTACCATTGAATCGAGTGCCAAATGGAGTCAATTTACTTGCCATGTGTTACGGCAACAACGACCAAACATTAGGCATATTAAATAACGCACACAGCCACGCGCAGCGGGGGCAGGAATTTGGGGAAATGTAAAAGTGTGAAATAGCGTTTCCTGGTATCTTAGATCGCGAACAACAAACCAGGTTTATTGTATCACATTTTGCAAAGGAAGGAAAAAAAGACGCAAGAAGCATTTGTCCAATATCTAAACCGCGCAATGGATGCGCCTGGTGCCTCACCAGATGTAGCTGGCTGCGTACGTTTTTATTTTCTTTCTTTTCCATCCTTTCCGTTCCGAGCTGACAGCACATCCGGTCTATTTCGGTGCTCCCGAATCACTTCATGTGCTGTTAAAAAGGATTTAACACACGGCTGGGTAATAACGTTCGATGTGAATGTTAGTTCCAATTTGTGCCTTTTTCCTTTGCTCGCTCTCTCTCTCTCTGTCGCCGTGGTATCGTGTAAGACTAGACAGAATGAAGCCTTGTTGTGATTTATTGGTGATGTATTTCAATGTCTAC
>KI920512.1:11284-23356 GCA_000473525.2 Anopheles melas | reverse complement strand
ACACATAAAACAATGTTCCATTTTGTAGCAAATTTGATTTGATTTCTTTCGTCGTACTGGTGCTGTGCCCTGCAAGGGAAGGCTGGTCCTTTTGCACAATTTTACTTAATCTACAGTGCTGGTACCGTCAAAACGCAAGGCATCGGGGGAGCATTGGGGGAAAACTCACACACACACACACACACACACACACACACACACACGTACACACTACCACGCACAGACACACGTACCAAAGCGAAACGATAAATCTTTTGGCGAAACAATTTTTCACCGCACACCGGCTCTACCACCGGCTGCGAGCCCGACGATGGGTGCCGTCGCCCCGTGACGTCGTGGGACGCGTATGATTTTTCGCAATAAATTTTGCATACCAGAAAGCGCACATCGATTCGTATTGTGTTGTGCTGGTGCTCTCGCAATCGGTGTATCCGTTGCCGTTTTTCCATGTTCTCTGTTCAAGTGGAAACACTGCTTCAAGCACTGCTGCTTTCGCTGTTTGAACAGGGGCCTTTTTTTAGACATAAATATAGAAAAATCATAATACACAGCACCACGGGGCCACAGTGTCAGGTTCGTTCCCGTTCGGTGGGGGATTGGTAATTTTTCATCGACGATTCGATCGGCTGTCAAAAAAACTGTCAGAAAGCGAAACACGGAACGGAAAGCTGGGAAAAGTTGCCTGTCGAGTAGGCCGCGGTACGATCCTCCGGTACGATCGAGCACGTACGCGCGAAATCGATTCGATTTGAGGAAGTGAAAAATGTGCTCAAAAGATGTTTGAATGTTCAGCAGATTGTATAAGCATTTGTTTTCGTTGGCACAAATATGTATTGTATTAAGGCGTTTAAATCTAGTGTGGAGCTAGGTTGTCATATACATTGCTGACACCATATATGATTATGACAATTAATATTATATTCTTTATAAAAATGAAGCACTGCATACCTAACAGCTGTCATTGGAAGGAATTAGTAGAATTATTCGTATTGGACATAAGCTATAGAAGTGTAAAAATAAAAACAAAAGTAAGGATCAAACTGATTTACTTCAAAATCGATTGAAAGTTTTAATAAAAATTGGCGCTTTTGCTAGTTAAAGCTATCCCTACTAACCTTCTTTTTTAATTTTTGACGAAACAATGGTCCCATCTTATCTTGTAAGATTTAACAATAATGAGTGAGGAGATATTTGATAAACTCAGCCAGAGTAATTATCGCATAATGACGTTTTAAATTCCCTTTCCTTCAGATTGTTGTAACATGAATGTTCGATATCTTGTCTCTTATAAGAGACTCTCTTATCCTGGATTGCCTTGAATTGACATTGTATTTACCGAATTGTATATACTGAAAGGTGATACTCACTAAAATGTATCAATTTAAACGAGCAAACATTTCAAAGTTTATCTAAACTTCCACACCGTAACAAGCTTGTTATCCACAGCGAAAGGTGCAACACTGCTGCCCCTTCTTAAGAACGCATTACTAAATGATCCATCAATCGATAGCCATAAAAGATCCGCTTACAACGTTTCCACCGCGACACATGCACCGTTTCATCATCAGCCGGTCGGGATTCGTCTTGCCCGTTCCGAAATCGGACAGGGACCAGCTTCCAGCCGCGTATGAGCCGTTAGATGAAAGTGTCAGACAAACCGGTTAACTCGGCTCCCCCTTTGTACGCCCTGTCCGCCTGCCACAGTCAGCCTTGCCGGGAGTGGTGCAGCATGGCTCCAAGGTGCCGGGTGTTGCCCCCAAAAACGGTAGCAGCCGCCTGTCCAACACTACAGCGCGAATCAAACATCAAACAAATCGGCCCCAGAACGGGGTGCCTCCGAGCCCGCTGCCAACGCACCCCACACACGATCACGATCGCAGGGCGCGTTCCTTCTTGCCCGCGTCGGCCGCGTCAACCGGCTATCAACTCGTTTACGCGTCTCTTCGGACATAATTAAATTTGATATTCGCGCTGCGAGAAATTAAATAATTTCATGTGTGATGAATTACAAAGTCACCCGCACAAGCACGCGAAGCCTGGAAGCTCTGGGAACACAGGGAAGGATGGCAAGACTGCGCTGTTTTTCTCTGTTCTTTTCCTCTTCACATTATATTGGTTATGCGCTGATCCAGTTCGACCGCTCGCCCTCGCCTCCGTCCGGCTGCTGGATGCTGCTGTCGGTCGGCGATACGCTTTCAGATTTCCGACTTTTTAATACGCTCGGTGAGTGACTTTGATTCTCACTTTGCCGGATTTGGAAGCGAGCGCGACCGTCGGTTCGCCCTTTCAAAGATCGAATGTCACGTTCCATCGCGCTCGGGCCGTCCCGTTTGCTTCCCCCCCCCCCCGCTCTTCGTCTTGTGTATGTGTGTGTGTTGTGTGCGCTTAATTCAGGTTGAACTTACACATTCCAGACCCGCTTTATTCCCGGGCGTATGAAGGCAACATAATAAAAGGCTCGCTTCCCATTCCGTTCTCGTGGTGGTGGAGCGATGTAGAGTGCGGGAACAGAGGGAAGGCCATTGGAGCGATACATTTTCTCACGTTTAATTGCATTAGCAGTTAATCTTGTTGCCCGATTGATCGATTAGGCGGATTGGTTACAAAGAGCGGGCGGGTTGGGTCGCAGGCACAGGGTGGACGCAAAGCAGCAGGAGATCAGCGTTGATATGGGAGTTATTGAGAGTGAAGGGAAACAGTTTAGCAAGATTCAGTCGAATAAGAAAACATTCAAGCTTAATATTTATTATTATATAAATATTAGTTTACAGTCATCTAAGTCTATGAATGCTTTAATTGCAACACGAGTTTAATAAAAAAACAATAATTAATTCCACACCGTTGGCTTCTGCTTTAATTGCAAACATGTTGCGGTGCTCCTAACACCTCTTCCCTCATTTAAAACCAATGAAACGTCCTTAAAACACCCATCTGTCATTCGAGCTTAGCAAAATGATGGCATATTGCTCAGATTCTCGTTTTTTACCTTCGATTAAGTGTATTAATTAATTTACAATCAACCTCACCGCATCCATCAATACACCAAACTCCCAAAAACTCCCATACAACCCCCGCGCACGTAACACCGAATGTTGTCGATCATTCTAATGCTGCAACATAAATCTGACGATTTCTTAGCCATTTGTATGTTCTACAGCCAAATCCCTGCGACAAACCCAAGGGGGGAGATCGATAGCAATCCGTCCTGTACACGCGTTTACGATGATGAACAAGCACCCAGCATTACCTTCCCGGACAGCACATCGCATCCTTTGCTCATCCTCTGCCCCCTGCCTGTTTGTAATTCACTTCAATTTAGCAAAGCATCCCGAACTCTCAGACCTAGCCTACAGGCCCAGCCAAAACCGACCCAAAACCACCCCAAACACGGAAGCACTGATGTCTGTCACGCAGATGAGTGATCGGCCCCGCCGGCACGAGGAGCGCAGGGAGCATGGGGAAGGTAAGGTCGAAAAGATAAATCGGTGATGAATTGGGGTGTAATTAGAGTGACAGCTTATTAAATTGGTCGCCGAAAACCTTTCCGCACCGAAAACACACGCGCACGCAGTCCAATCTAACGTTCCCGTTTTCAGAGTGTGTGTGTGTGTGTGTGTGTGTGTGTGTGTGTGTGTGTGCGTGTGAAGAGATCACTTAATCGGGCCTGAAGAGAGCAAAAAAAAAGCGGACCACGTTCAAGGGGACAGGAGAATAGGGAAATTCTGGCATCCGGCACTTCCGGAAATAAAAAAAGCCCCGAGCAGTTGGGAATCAAAGTTTTGTACAAATTAATTGAATACATTTAGGCAGCACAGAAAAAGGGGAAGGATGGCAAAACCAAGCCAGAAAAAATGAACGGAGATGGACACGTACATCCGAAACCCAGCTCGTCCATCCCATCGCCAGGCCGGGGGCAGTGTCATCCATTTTATAAATAAATATAAATATATACCGGAGCGGGGGCCAATTATTTTCTGTTTAAAAATCGATTATAATTTAAATGAAATGACGGATTTGCTCCTGTTCCGTCCAGAGCTCCGCCTTCTTCGTACTTCGTTTTGGTGTATGGCCGGGCCCAGCTTTACGGTGGGATTTTTGGGATGTAATTATTTTTGTCTCATTGCTTCGCTTCCATCCCCCATCCCACCCCATTCTTTGTGGTTGCTGCTGTCATCGTCTTTTACATCCATTTTTTTTGTTTCTACAAAGAAAGGTTTTTTTAAACGGTTGCTTACGCTGCACACTTTCTGCCGCGTGGAAAATAATTCACTCGGCGCGATCACCTGTACGCCGCGCGTTGACGTGTCAAAGCAGAAATGGGCGAACCTTGAGAACCGAAACCATAGCAACACGAGGTGGTGGCACCGCCACAGTCTTACGCAAGAAGATTACCGCCCAAAAGCTTCTCCGCACGAAACGGGGAACGGTAGGCTGTGAGTTTTTTTTTTTGTTCGTACTGCGTCGAAAACTTTGAGTAATCCCATTCGCGGCCTAATTATGCGTCACGTTGGTGAGGAAAGGAAGGATCTTCAGCTCTCCCTTCAACGCCCCGCAATTTGCATTTGGCCGCCTATTTCGTGCGTACTTAAACACGATCGTATTGCGGCACCATTAGCCACATTTAATAACTGACGGCCGAAAACGGGGCTAACGGGGGCAAGTTTGTTTGATTGCTTTTTTTTTGTTTTGGCTGCCACCAACGTAGAAGAAAGGGGGCGGGAATCCACCAACCAGCCAATGCTAATCGATTTACGGCATTGTTGAAGGCTTAAAGGATTTTTGGCCTCTTTGGCAAACGGGCGGCTAATCTGAGAGCTGCGGTTTTAAAATAAGTTTCACATCACATCAGCACCAGCAGTGTGTGTGTGTGCGTGTCACTGGTTTCACCTTCGAAAGCATCCAATGTTGGCCACCGTTTAAAACACTTTTTTTCCTCTTTTGTGGCCGCTATTAGGAGCAATTGAAATAAGATGGCAATTTAATTGGGAAAAGAAAAAAAGTACCGGCTTTTCTTCGCAGTTTCAGCCTCGGCACGTCACGTGGCAAATTTGGGAGAAATTGTTTGCTCTGGGCGAGCGTTCAAAATAATCTTCACAACACCGTAATCACGTGGGTGAATGAAATTGCTGAATTTGATAATCTATTTGGTTTTTTTTTTGTGAAAAAAATAGAAACAAAAACTCCAAAAAAAGAAATGTTGCAATATTGAAACACCTTAATCATATGCTAAATCTGGTTCGAAAACCTGAATATCAATAGTTCGTAATAAAGGGAAAAAAACGAGATCTTCGTTCTGAAATACATCTGTTGACCAATAATCAAATTCACCCTCTCCGAATCCGATTATACGCCTACGCCTTGATTATCGGCCCATTCTTAGCATCAATCACTGCAGGCAAGCAATCAAATCTCATATGTCAACCACTCTGTTCCTCGCAAAAGCTACCGACAACCCCAAAAAAAAGTAATCCAAAGTCGAAGAAGCAACATATTATCATATCGAAAACTGACTCAAACTAAACCATCCCACCCCCTTCGAACCACCTTTCAAACGATAAGTCAACATGGAAGTATCCAATGCAACACATTGCAACATATTACCATACCGACCGGACAAATTACCATACCGACGGGCCACAGCACAAAGGGGTTCAATATTTATCAACCCCGTCCCCGGGATTGGTTCCACCCGGCCAATTTCTCACCGATCTACAGAGCTGACCACACGGCTGCACATTCACATTCCGTCACGTTTCACCACTTGGCTACTGACGGGGAAAAGCATCATCTTCTCCTCCATCACTCTTGAGACAGAGTCCTTACGTGATCATCCCAATCGCACAGTCGAAGGGAAGGAAGCCCAGCGGAACAGCAAATCTACTATGGAAATCGACGAGAACGGCCCGTTGACGAGTGTGGGCCGTGTCTGCACCTCAAAGCCTCTGAAGAAAATGAAAAGGAAGAGCATGCGGAAAAGAAAACAATGAAAAAAGATTAAAGTTTGCTTCGAGACAAACGGAGACCCACAAACGAACGACAGGCCGATCGATTATCCGGCCTTGCCGGCCGTGGTAACGCCAACAGCCGCCACGAGTAACGAGTCTAACAGCAAGGCAGATGTGTGATGTGATGGAAAACTGCATCCCGGCTGCAAAAAGTCAATCGGGATATAAATATTTTCCCTCCGATTCGGTAGAGAATATAATAAAAACGAACACACAAATCAAAAATCCCCCGATCAGGTCCGGGGTTTTATCTGCACAAAAACAGTATAAAACGATTTCCCAAAATCCATCAATACCTTTCATTTCCGGGATGCATGTTTTCCGGCAGCCGGGATCTTTGGGGTGATAGTTGTGATTTTGTTGTCCTTTTTTGTTATTGCCGGGGTTGTCTATTTTGCCATTCTAATGCCATTTGACGCTAAATTTGTAATAATTTTTCGCAATGGTAATAATCAATATCCTAGCCCGATCGGTGCAGTAAGCACTCAGCAGCTTTTAGCTTTGGGAAGATTAATTTTGTACAGCCATCCTTGTTGACTTTCTGCCAGTGACTCGCGGGCTGAACAAAAGACTGCAAAGGGACTGTATTTTGGGTTTTTTCCTCTTTCTTCTTGCTTCCTGGTACGCAAGGCAGTTGCAATAAATTAATGATACGTATATGGGAAGCAATTAACAGGGAGTAAATTGGTCTAGTTTTTCGGCAAGCAAGAGAGGAACATGATCATACTACTCACTCGATTTACACAATGTGCAATCATTTATTGATGATTGTTATTGAAGAGATGGGTGAATTTACCACTGTTGCGAATGTCGAACAAGATGCAATCGCAAATTGATCAATAAAAGAGAAAATATATTCCGAAACATCTGTCGGTTAAGAGTAGCACTATTTATGATTTGCAAGATTTTTAAGATTTTATTTTCTATTTTTTCAAACGATTGAAGAATATTTTATACTTATCACAATAAAAATTTTACTGTGAAACATACTATTACATTTTACGATTTATTTTCGTAAAATCCATACTTAAAATACTAATTATTTTTTTACTGGTTTATTTATTTATTTATTTGTTTATTTATGTATTCATTAATTTATTATTTGATTTATTTATTTATTTATTTATTTATTTATTTATTTATTTATTTATTCATTTATTTATTCATTTATTTATTTATTTATTTATTTATATATTTATTTATTTATGTATTTATTTATTTATTTGTAAAATTATTTATTTATCGATTAATTTATTTATACTTTTGATCATTTATTAACTGATTAATTTATTAATTAAATAATTTATTAATTTATAAATTAATTTATTAAATAATTAATATACTAATTTATTAATTTATTATTTATTTTACTTATTCATATTTTACTTATTCATATATTGAACGAATTAATAAATTACTGACGTATACTTTGATTTTTTATAATAATTTGCATTGTATGACTAAACGTATAATGTGAATGGCAAACTTAACCCTGTATAAGTACATGGCATGTGATTTTAGAATAAAATCTCCTTAATTATCAATCCATTCAAGGTTTTAATTCTTTAAATTTGCTTTGATCTCCCTCATGTAGATTGGAAGACATTCCTCGTAATAAAGTAGAGAAAATAGTTGAGTAAATGTATATTTACTTGCCGATGAAAGAATAACTTTGGTTAAATATTCCAACAGGAGGCTTCAACCTAATTGAAACAGGAAACAAACACATAAACAGATCGGATTCATTCAACCGATGAAAGAACTTTACATAGTTCTTACTCTGTGTATTAATATCAAATCTTCTCCAATGTTGATAGTTCCATTTCTCGAATCATTGTAATGTGATATCATTGTAATGTGAAAAAGCCGAAACAAAACAAATAAATCAATATCCTGCAATAAGTTATTTTCGGATTAATATCCACATTAACACTGACCACAAAACAGTTATGTTTAATTATTTTCCAGTGTCTTTATTAAACGTTTGCGAACTGTATTATTGGCGTACTGCGTACAGCTTGCTCCTGTCTGCCGATCTGTCTCCCGGTACTGGCCACCTTCTGCCCCTGCTATTATCTTGTTGATTTTGAATCTCTAGACCCGACCGGACACCCCGACCGTGCATAAACGGTCCTTTTTTCCTTTAACCGATTAAATATTATATTTATCTTTTCGCATTCATCGATCTCCGTCTGCTGCTTGTATTTGTATCTGATTATTCTTCTTTCCCTTTCTCGTTGCCCTTGCTACCGTAATTCGAATAGTGGTTACATGAAAGTTGTAAGGTGTGTGTGTGTATGTGTTAAATTATGTCTACATCTTTTTACATCTCCCAGCGACACTGCGCCATCACTGTTACAATTGCGTTGGAATGTATGCATTTCTGGTTTTGTGTTGGGCTCGACTTAGTGTTTAGCTAGTTTGCGCGAATGATCTGTTTAATATTTTTACATAGTTTTTGCTGCTCTAAATCATCCATAACTCGATGAAACCAAAAAAAAGCTGGTGCAAAATAGATCAGGTGTTACCATTTTCTTAAATGCTGGTTGTTGTCTTTTTTTAGCTTCAATCTTGTTCTATTGCTCCTCAAACCTAACACGTTTGTTAGTTTCAAACAAGAGTTTGGAGTGTGTTTCAGGGATAACACACTAAACCACCATTACTGTGGGAGTAGTCTATTCAGAACTCGTTCATAAATTATGTGGAATGCCTTCGTTGCGGGTACTACACGGAACCTAACATAGTGCAACATTATGCTCTACCCTATGCAAGCCGCTTCTGATTAATACTTTACGCTGCTGCTGCCGTGAATCTTATGTTTAGTTTCTACTTTAATGTTTTGTACAATAAAACTCCCCGTTGGCGGAGAAGTGCTTAAGCAAAAGTGAATCACCTTCCGATTAGATGATAATAGGGTAGGATAGGGAGTACACATACATACAAGTCTCACAGCGAACTCATCCCGGCCCACACACACACGCACATACATACACACACAAACAAACAGCACAATCATACCACATTTACATTTACAAAGCGTCCCACGATCAACTACATAAACGGAAAGGAAGATCACGGGACCTAACCCCCAGCGCTGGATCTAGGTGTGCCATGAGTGTAAAGCTTTTCGCAGCTTTCCATACCCTCTGTTCGGCGGTGAAAACCGTTCTCCTTCCGATTTTTGCCTTTAACTGGCTGTGTAAAACTAACGTGTAATAAATTCGATTTTTCTTTCCTTTCCTCCACACGTGTCTGCTTCATCGTTCGAGCGTCGATGCCCCTAGCCCCGAAAGCCTCACACTGCTCCGTGCTAATGCCGCATATCGTCCTCCATTCGGCAGCGCTTCCGCTGGTTGCTTGCGGTGTCGACTAGGTCCAAACTCTCGGAATCGGAATCCATCGGCTCGCTGCAGTCACCGTCACCGTCGCCGAGCTCTTCCTGTTTCCGCTTTGCCGTGGCCATCTCGGCCGCATGCTTCTTGCGCCACTTGGTGCGCCGATTCTGGAACCACACCTGAAATGACACGAAGGAAGGAAAAGATTTGTTAGCAACGGAATTTTCAAACTTGATTAAATATTTTTCACACAAAAATTTAAAAACCCCTTTCTTAATTATGTTTTAATGTCCCTCACTCAAGATCCCTCCATTGCTTCGAGAGTCCAGTGGCCGGAAGCTTCAAACCCAACACTCAACGAAGAACCGGTGCGGCAATCAAGCGCGGCACAAAAAAGCAATGACTCGCAGTTTCTTCACGCTTCTACGCTTTGCACTTCCCCGCCCTGAATGAACGATCATTATCGGCCTCATCAGCAGTGATGTTTTGATAATCCGCTTAGCGTACGGAGAGGAGAGCACACCAGCCGGCCGCCATATGTGTCATATTGCCGACAAGGGAGAAGGGAAGAAGGGACCGTGTTCTTACAACGATTCTTAGTTGATGCAGAAGGTATGATAAATCTCAACGATCAACGGATTTTGGTGTGTGTGTGTGTGTGTGTGTGTGTGTGTGTGTGTGTGTGTGTGTGTGTGTGAGTGTTCGTGTAAAGCCGTTCTAACGGACATAAAGAAGTCGAGTTTAACACGGGGACAATTTGTACTTTGGATAAGGGAATGGAGTTTTCGTAATATGATGCGTAAGCGTTTTTATAGCATAACAATATTCTTAAAATGAGAGAACGCTTTTAACGTGATTAATGTTCACAACATTACTTTTAATGTATTGCTGATGCAACACAATTAACGTTTAAATTATGCTGCAAACCTTCAAGAACGTATGCAACTTGTGATAAAAAAATTAAATCAATATTTACATATACATTAGTATTAGTATACATTAGTAATTGAAACAATCAAAATATGAAATCGACCATCTTTGATTCACTATTGACAAACACAATCAGACACCGAAGCTTCCATTAATATAACATTCATCGATCAATTGCAGACCGCAAAAGCAACCGTGAAGAAAAAAACATGCGCACTTCCGAAGAAAGAAAAACAAAAAACATAACCTCAAACTGCATCGGCGCAACGAATGCAACGCGCGCACAGCGCAATGTGAATAAATGCTCATTAATAATAAATTTTAGCCCATACCCATCCACAAAAGAAATGGGGGAAAGGTGTCAGATGTTGATCCATTTCATCCCTTGTCCATGCAGCGAAATCAACCCTTCCTCCTCCAACAGCTCCACCCCACTACCCATGGACAACATAACGCACAGCAAGCGTTCGTAATGACAGTGACAATCAGTTTGATCTATGCGCTTCGAGTGAAATGCCTCCACGGCTCGCCACACTACAGAGGTGTTGGCAGGTGTAAACCACCCCTATTGGAGTGTGTGTGTGTGTGCAACACATGTTCTATTGGTGTGTGAAGGCGAGCAACAACAAAAAAGAAGAGAGCAGCATAATTAATCATCATTTCATCCGCGGGGATGGAACGCGAAAGTAAGTACAACTGTGTGGGTTTTTGTGTGCAGAACATGGATGGAAACAACGGAAACAGCATCACTGCCACCGCCAAAACCGGTCGATCGATTGACAGCGCAGCATTAGCGATGCAACGAGCGGAAACGCGGGTAAAAAGAGGAAAAAGTAAACATTAAAAACACACACACACACACACACACACACACACACACACACAAAGGAATGCCGCCAAAGCGGATTTCAATGAACAAATCGAAACAAACAAACGCTTCATGGTTGTGGGGCGGCTGGTGGGGAGCGCGGCCCAATTGGCGATTGAACAACAGTTGGAGCGTTTGTATCGGTGGTTGTGCTCACAAACGGGGATTTTTTAAGGGTAGAAGTTTCTACATTTTGAACACAGAGTAAACAATAATTAATTGATGATGCACATTGATGATGACAGCAAAAAGCTGAACAACGCAAAAAGGACAAAAAAACAGGCAGGAACTTGTATGCAAATTTTATGCCACACTGTCTGCACATTTGTATAGCACAATGTAAAGGAAATGTTTTAAAAATATAAACCATTTCACTGAGGTTCGTTTTCATTTTTTGTTCAATTCAATTAAATGTTACACCGTGTTTACATACATCCTAAAACAGACTATCTGATGCATAAACGCCACCATAGTGCATAGAAAACTCTGCAGTGAATAAGAATGAAGAGCGGTTTAATTTAATTAAACACGACATGCACAAAACGACACGCGCAACGAGCAATCGCCCAAGATAAGTAATTTATAGCAGCGCGCACATACAGAGAGTAGGCCTTGCGAAAGGGTCACTTTACAGGCAGGCAGCACAAAATGGAGCCCACTGCTTTGTTCATTTTGCAAAACACTCCTCTCAGTCCTCTAGACCTCAACAACAACAGCAACAACAACACTTCTTCTCAGCACAAATTTTGTACAATGCATGGTACCCTCTCACCCCACAGAGAAAACACTCTTTTACGACCAAAAAGCGACCCCAGCATAAACACTCGGCCTTTCGGGGAAAAACGGCCTAGCAGCACTAGCAACCCGATCTATCTTGCCGTTTCCTCCCCCCCCCCACCCAACCAAACGGAGTGATTGATTGCCCTGCCCCCCC